>JAZBHA010000080.1:115482-144028 GCA_037464855.1 Iselma pallidipennis | reverse complement strand
ACGTTCGATGTGGCCAGTACAAAAAATGGTGCAACTCTCCCTATGGTGCGTCTCTCCCGAAATTACCCTACAATATGCAACTGAAACGATATAAAGAAAAGAACAAAAATGCATGCATGTGTATGTATGTAAATCACCCGTCAAGATACAGAAGATTATGTTTGAATATATTGCAAATCGAAATTTCAACGAATAACTTTATAAAATAACTTTCAAAGTAATACATGTTGGAATAAAATAAGTTTTATTGTTAAGTGTAATAGAATTTTGTGCTAAAATCAATCCAGGATCAAAGGTAAATGGTGTTAATATATCAGAGGTTTATTAAAACCACCTGCTGTGCAATTGAAGGAAACAATTCCATTTAATCGAGCTGATTGATGAAATAATTAAAAATCAAAGTTATCATATTATTATGGGTAACAGTAATTAATTCCATGCATTCCCACATTAAATTAAACTTTGTTAACATTTCTGGTTAGCATTGGTTCAAGTGCAATGTCCACGAAAACTTGCAACTAGTGCACATAGTCGACGGTAAAGTAATTTAATTATGAAACCGTGTCCTAGCCAGCAAAAAGGACTACAAAGTTCTAACGAGTTCTATGTATATTTTTCATTTCAAGAAACAACAACAGATTTTTCTATCTGATAACTTTGTTGAAGGTTTCTTGATTAAAACGACTTGAAAATTATAATGTCGTGTTTTTGTTTGAAACAATTTTTTTGTTCCAACCCTCTATTTCTTTGTCATGTTCATATGGGGAGTTTAATTTTTACCATATACATGGAGATCCAATCATTTCTGTTTTATCTGGACAGGGGAGAAAACAGTGTTGCAGCACGCAATGAAATTTTAATTATTGTATAAATTACAAGTAAAAACAGTGAATATTTTTTTGCTAATTAGAACATAGAAATAAGGGATATTAGATTATGTAATAATGACCCAGCCCCAGGAATCTGTACAATGTAGGTATCCCAATTAATTTTGTAATATCGAAGTAGCTTCAGGGACAGGATTTGAATATCTAGATTTCCTATACAATATATCTTGCTATTATTCTCACAGGGTAGATGATACGTGTAGGATATATTTCCCTTTGTATATGTGTATCTTAAGTCTAGATCTAAACAAGTTTCCAGCTTTTTCCTCTGGCTCTACTCTCATTTATAATCCAAATATCTTTCTTCGTGTTCTTTTCCTTGACGTTTTCTTGTCATTTTTATAAAGCCTATTGATATCAGCAACCCGTTCAATTATACACATATTCCCTTAGTTTTCCCCATCATTTAACCACTATCACTACTCAGCAATTATTCTATGGTGGCTGAACTGGTGGCAATAGTGTTGCCATTGTAGACACAAATGGAGAACGCTTATGAGGAATCACTTTAAAGACGGTTTTATTACACGTAAATTTAATTAGCAATAAAATCCGGGAAAGTAGATTTGAATTTCTCAGCTGTAAACTGGTAATAATTCCATGTTACATCGTCATAATACGTTCTAGCCTAGCCGGTTAATGAATCCTATCGCCGAAATATTTTCGAGGTCGACCCATTTACTTAATGAAAATATATATTATTAGAATAGGATAGATAGTAACGGTAGAGTTATCAATAAAAATTTTATATTTGATAATAATAATCGGATGAAAATTAATCGGATTATAAGTTTCATAATTCATACATTTACTATTCGTATCAAATAGAATCGAAAATGTAATTATCTTGAATGCAATTTAAAGTTACCAAAACTCTATATATGTATAGGAGATGCAATCGGGTCGCTCTATTGGGAATATAATCAAGGATCTGTCTATCTCTTTCTGATTTATAATTAATTGTGAAATCAAAGGACTGCCGGATATTATGAGGGGAAACATCAAATAATATGTTGATGGCATGGAGTTGAACAAGTTTATCTAGAAAGTGTTCGAAGATGTTATATATTAAGTCAACAAAATCAAAAAGTAAAAAATCTTTGTAAATGTAGACGAGAAATTGAGTCATTTCCTTTACTTTGAAAAGCAGTTTCATAAACCGTAAGAACAAAAAAAGTCTATTTACTTTATAGACTTGCTTGTAAAAGACAAAAACCGTCTCTTGCCTCATTTCAATTAAATTTCTTGGTCTAATAATCAATTACACATGTAACCAAAAAGCAACTATTTTATGGAAAAGAGGCGTCTTGCACTCTTTTCCAGTTACTTGAAATAGGTTTTGAACTTTTCTTTATGTAGTACTTGCTGAATATTACCAAAATCACCATCGTTGAGAAAAAAAACTAGTAAATAGTGGATGATGGAAGTTGGAGAAGAAGAAAAACACAAGTAACAGCGAAATCCGTTGTGGTAAAATAACAAAACCGTTCTGTGTTGTCAAAACAAAAAAGGACCAGAAATAAGGAAACATCTTTCGGTTTTGTTATATCCGCTTCCGTTTGTTATTGTTGAGCAGGTTCTTAGAGTTCGTCTCCTCTTCCATTATTCTACACTATGCCACCATTAACAATTGATAGAATCCCAGAAACACTCTTGTGTATTTTAATTAAATTGATGGCATCATTTCAACTTCATCATTAATTATTTGTTAGAACAATAATAGCATTGGTGACATTTTCCATGTGATTCAATAAACTGAAAATGAAAGGCGAAAGGAAAGCGGTCGGTCGGCTGGCTTTTGTTAGAAACTTACTGTGATTACTATTTGAATTATTAATAAAATGCATTTTGGATTTCATTGATTCCTTTATTATCAAACAATAAAAATATCCACGTGTCGATGTCATAAATAATGAAAAAATCATACAAGATATCCTTTCAATAATCCTTCGCTGTCGTGTTAGATTTACAGTAGTGGGTAGATCAGAATAATTATGTCCATAGAATTATATTGTATATTATCGGTATATTGTTTTAATAAATGACCTCGTCAAGCCTTCCACGTCGCACCTAGATAATTTCAATCATCTACCCCTACAATTATTGTTGCGTTTCATCTTAACAATAATTGCGTTGAATTGATGAATATGGGATATTTGAAATTTACATCACGACCCACCTTATCAAGGTCTCTCACTTCAAATACCATCAATCGACTAGCAATTGGATGATGTGGAAACAGCTCTAAAGAGCATTAACAATAGGCACAGTAATTGAACGGAACCTTGATAATTTGATACAGCCAGAACAGTGGTTCCTAAACTTTAAAATGTCCGAGGACCCTTCTATGAAACGAATATTTTGGCGCCCCTTATTTTGAACTATTAGTTTTCCGTCAGTAACCTATAATAATAATAAGTCTTGGGGAAAAGAACAGTTATTTCTGAGCCATTTTTGTAACCCCGAAACCACAGTTTCGCAACCACTGACAATGAGTTAGAAAAAAAAACGAACAAATATTTACAAACAATTCACCGAAAAGCGTTACATCTAATTTTGTTTGATTGATGTATCACGATGACATTACAGGACGGAAATATTTGAATTGATTCCTTCAAGGCTTTTTTATATTTAGAATAAGCAAAAGGACTTGTTAGTTTTTGGAGGCGTTTTAACATTCAAATCCATTCGGGGTTTTTCCGTCCTCTTAATACTCATTTGTAATAATCTGTTGACTTGTTAGTCGTTTTGTTAGATGAAACAACCAAATTCCTGCTGACTCTTAATCTTGAGATTTAAATTGTCATTGTCACATTGTTTAAAATTAAAACTAGAAAACAAAAACGCTGAATATAAAGGCAAATTATTTCCTATTGTTACTTTCAAGCCTTTATTGTTTTGAATTTCTACGGTTTCCTGTAGACCTTATCAAATATTTTTACCCCTGCTGTTGTACACCAATTCCTTTGTACATATTACTCTTGATAATTTAACAAACTGTCTTTTATTATTATTGTTTTTATTTTTATTTCGTAAAGTTTAAAAGTGTCTCAATTGTCATTCAACGCTGATCCGAGATTATTTCCTTGAGCATCAGCTGAAAAGCTCATTGAAATTAATGAAGTCATGACGAAAACGTATACCCGGATAGCACTTAAGTACACAAAGAATATATACCGGTATACCGTCATACGAACCCTCATTTGCATAATATTACTATATGCATATCATTTTGCAGTCAGATTTACATACGTTTTTAGATGTCGCAATCATACCTAACTGTGGTTGTAGTAATAGAACTACTAGGTGACTCTTTCAACCCTCCACATTTCTCTGGATTTAGTTTCAACCGTTCGGTTCTACTAAATTCCATACCGTTTATTCTAAATATATAACACAGGGGGTGTTATATCTGAAGACTAAATTTACATATATAGTTGAAACATGATAATACTCCTATAACATTGTGTATTAAATGAGAATTAAATGACGTGTTTTTGAAAAAATTGTTACATAAAAATTGATACGAGACGAAATTGACAATTATATCCTACAAAAAAATGATCAAGACTTCATCGTTAAATCACCCGCTATCGGTATTTTCTCAGCTAGTATCAAAATTTTCTTGGCAAATTGCATCTTGAAGATTTGACACTAAACTGCATTTTCTTGACGCTTTCTTATTGAGATCCAATTTTGATCAAACTGGCAACTTCATTTGGTTATAGGATCAGAGACTGAACTCTGTAGGATTGGACTCAAGCTATGAAAAGTATTTCTTTTTACTTGGAAGGATTTTGGATAGACAAAGACCAACCATTTTATACCGTTTGCAATCAAATTACGTATACATATGCGGGGTTCCCGAGGATTAAGACATTCAAATTTAACCTAATCCCCTGATCATTTCGGAGAATGTAATTAGAGGTGATATGCAGTTAATAGCCAGTAGTTGATGTGGCCAAATCAGGAAGTTAACAACCGTTAAAATTGCTTTCATCAATACAGCAATTCTAACTCTCAAATCCTGTTCCATCTGGTTACTGATGTAATTATGCTGTTGTTTTATTTATGTTTGTTATTTCATTATATGATGACATGTCCTCCTATGACTATAAAATAGTGAATTTTTATTATTGTTCCTTGCAAAACGATTACACGAAGATGTATCTTGAGATAGTTCCTTTCTATTGTTACACAACAGAAGCAGTGTTAGTTTAAACAATTTGACGTAGTTACAATTTTTATTTATAGCTTCTAAATAGTGGGAAAAAAGCGTAAATAATTGTAATAAAATTGAATTTTCTGCACGATTTTTAAGTTAACATTGATTAATATTGTTAGTTGACTGGTGTGAAAGAGCAGGTGGTGGCAGAGATTCTGTTTTAGATTTTTCTGTCACGTGTTAAATGAAATTATTATTTTATTTCCACCTACACTTGATAACTGAAGACTAATATCTATTGTCACGCATGCATGACAGAGTTCCTAACTCAAGATTACTATCATTTCACTTCATTTGCTAACACATTCTATATTTATCAAGTTCCTAGATTAAAACAATTTTTCTTAAAAATAATATATGGTATTGTAGCAGTGCATGACCTGCTCTATAGAAAAATCGAAGGAAATCATGAAAGAACAACATGTCAACTGTGCCCTTTTCAATTCTATTGTATTCTATAGCTAGTCCACCATATATTTTAATTAGTATTGTCCTTTAGACTATCATGTCCGGACAAGATTTATGAGACAACATTACTCGTATACACTTCTGTATATGGAAGCTTTCAAGTCTGACAATGATAGTAATATCGAGTGAAAGCTCATAATAAAAGAAATAATCATGGAAAAGCGGATTTTCGTCTGTGTGTTACGAACAAATCAAAGCAGTACGTGAGAGAAGTGAAGAGGAAACCCGTTAGTTGATTATTTTCTGTTAGAGTTTCCCCCCCATCCATGTGTCTTGCTTTTCGAGTCACTTTTTGAACGTTCTTTTGTTCGTTTTTCTTGTCAAACACTGTCAACATACATGAAGACAACACGATGAGACATCTTTGGAGATTGTTAACCTTACCGGTTGAAAATTTGTTCATCTACGGAAACAAGACGACGACGACGACAACAGTACGACAACGGTATCATTGATGTCACTTTCTCCTTTAGTAACAACATACGCCAATATCCTGACATGCTTGTCATTTCGTTTCGATAATACCGATGACATTGGACCTTTGCTCTCTAGGGTTACCAGATTGTTCTCTATCTATCTATCTATCTATCTATCTATCTATCTACCTCTTGCTTTCTCTTTCAATTCATACAGGATGATATTCAAGGAGTCCCTACCGACTTACTACAAAATCCCGGACAACATCCTGTAATGAGGTTCTGTCACTTCCTATCCAGTTTCGTCATCTGGAGTCTAATTGAAATTTTCCCATATATTGGACAGTTAGGCACCTGTATATGTATATACGTAGGTAAGGTATGCATATATTCATGTTGGCTTTCAAATAATTGAAAGTTTACAAACAATTGACAAATACAACCAACCAATTATAGTCGATGGCAAATAAATCATTATACATGAATTGTTGGAATTCTGCCACACATATTTCACATTATAGAAATTCCAGAAATTTGATTAAATTCACTAAAACACCAAACTAAATTTGAGGCAAAGCTCATTCTATATAATCGAATATTATGATTTTCTGGGATGTCCTGTTAGTTTTTACTTTGTCCTGTGACATCTCATAACTCTTTAACAATAAAAAATCATTGGTTTCGCTTATTAAAACAATAGAATAAAAATGCATTGAAACGTCTTTATTGTGGTTGGCAATTCTTTTTTTTTTCAATTTTTTAACTCGTCTTTCAACCACACAAATGATTAGTGGTTTTCTGGGTTTTATTCGCAATCTTTCTTCTTTTTCATGAAGTTGGTAGTCGTTACAAGTACTATCTACTGCCTCATTGTAATTTATTAAGTAGTGCATTCGTATTTTCAGAAAGTAAAAAATTATGTCGTTTTCAATTAAATGAAAAATTGTAGCATTTCATCGTCGCTTTGTGTATTCTTCCGTTGTACGTAAAGCATTATTCGTTACTAGTTTTCTGTTTGTTTAAGTCCTCGTTAAATTTAATTCCACCGTCCTGTCATCCAGGCATTGTGTGACATTGTTGTTCCAACATTGTCAGAAAAGAACAAATTTGCTTCTCATTAAAATCTATTTCGTAAATATAGAGCCAATATTAAAGGTCTCTAATGAATACAACACATCATAAAATTTACATAGACGTGCTCTAATTTGTGAGGAAATTGCCGGCTTTAATGGTGTTAGTCCATTTTAAGAGAACGACAAGCAGAAATTCGTACTTAGTTCTCGTAATAATTGGATAGAATAGTGACAGTGTAATAATGTCGATGTGACAAACAGAACATTCATTTGTCCATCTATTCTCTTATCAGCACAAAATGAGTTTCAATTGTATAAACTGGTCATATTGTCCGTGAGTGAAATATATATTATAAAGGAAATTTAGTGTAGAAGTAGAGAGATAGGAAAAACAGTGGTGAAATTGTCACGGCAACAACAATATTGGACTATAATACTTGATGATGAGAATGGCAATTTCATCTCAAATCGTATCTTAACGAAATGGCCTGAACGTACCGAAACTAATCTAAATGTAGAAATTGACGGCAATAGGGATGGACATTCACATTTACACAAGCACCCTAGGATTATCTCTCTGATGATCCTGTTTACTTGCTCTACGGCGATAGACGGAGAGCCAAGGGTGCAACTCTCAAAACAACTATCCACCCCCATAATACCAGCCTATTAATAGGTATACGAATTTTATTTGAATCCAAAAGGACATCAATTGGCATACAAAAAAAAACAAATTCCAGGTAGTAGCAGGTTCATATTTTATAAAATAATAAAAAATTGCCTTTAGGTAGGTGGCAGATAATAAATTCGTTTCATGACATTTTTCGTCCAAAAATAGGTACAAAGACGCTGAAGAAATGAAGTAGACGATTATCATAGAATTCCATACAAGCGGTTGATCTTGTATGATATGAAAAATACGATGAGGTCCCTTGAGATTTTCTAAAAGGACACCCACCGGGTTTTAGTATTTCGTTGTACAATATGCGTGTCTAGAGAGTCCTGGCAAGATGAAGGCATATTAGCATTGCAAATGTAAAAGATATATATTTATAGAGAGAGCGAGGTCTTGGTAACTGTAATCCTTTGTCACCATCGTCGCGTTATAAATTTAAACCCCATTTTAACTTGAATATAAAAGGCACAAACTAGTTAGTTTCTACACAACTTGATATTTGAATAAATATAATCAAATTTTCTAGTTAGAAAAGAAATACATACATATAGCTATAGGTATATATAGATGATAAGAAAGAATGGTGGTTGTAAGGGTAAGGGATAGGTGAATCTCGTTTGTTGGATTAGCAAATAACACCGACCTTCCTCTCTCATCCATCAGTACAAGCATAACAAGATTGCTGAATGTGATAGTTTGAAATTTACGACGACGGTATGTCAGGGAAATAAGAAACTGTGAGTAAGATAAAGCACGATTCGGTAGTATGTCCTTCGCTATCGTATACTCCTACCCTCTATTGCAGACCGACTAGCGATTTATTATTTTTTCAGGGCGGAGGACAAATCTTGGCCATCTTTTTCTTATTGTACACTTGTCTATATGTATGGGTGGTACCTACAACCATATTTTAATCAGTGACACAATCAATAATTGATTCTTCTTGTAATCAAACAACAAAAAAAAGCCTTGACTAGAACCATATGTGGATATAATAGATTCACTATAGGTACACGCCTACAATTTATGAAATAATTCGAATTTTATACATTGCGTTTGTTTGATATTGATGGTCTGTCATTAAGCGGCATCCACACACTCCTGATGGGGATACTTGAGTAAACTGGACTATCTGTGCGCCCTGTTTACTTAAATATCTCCACCAAGAAGTTGAAGCGTGTGGATATGGCTTTAAATGGATTATTCTGTCGGAGTTCTAACAAAAAGGAAGCTTTAAATAATAGAAAACTCACCAATTAAAGTAATCGGAATCTATATAGAAACTTGTTGCCGCCTATCGCTACCATCTTTATTGTCTCCTGAATGCCCATTTAAAACGAATAAAACACCAACATACTATACCGTTAACGATTTCCCATAAAGTTACTGTGTGTATTAATCAAATCTACTGAAATCAAACTAATATTAGCTATTTTAATATTTCATTGACAATAGAAAATAGCCATTTTTCTTTCACGATAATATACGTACATGGATCGTTAGTTTTCTATTTTATTTGTTAAAATATATGGTATTTAGGTCGATTCTATAGAGAAATAGTTTATTAAATGATCCTATCTTGATTGTAATAGTAGTATCAATAGTTTATTATAGAGTGATGATCGGAATTTTAAATTACTTCTTCTCAGTTCATTATCCTTATCGCAGGATAGTGTGTACTAGATCTTCTTGTTGGTGTTGGACAGAGCTATTCAATCTATTCTATGACCAATACAGAATCTAAAAGGGCAACTGGTGCACACCAGCGTTTCTCAACCGATGAGTAGTGACAGAAAAGTTGAGAAACGCTGCTGTAACAAAATTTAGACAAAATTTTCAATAAGAATACCTTCCTCCGTATTTTACAAACAATTCATGAAACAATAATCGTAGGCCCTAAAATTTTCGTACGCCCTAGGCACTGTGCCTGAGGTCCCTAAAAAATCTGGCCCAAGACTACTTACAATTAGAAATTAGACAATGACGATAAATAAATTATTCAAATAAAATACAATTTCCATTGATTAGTTTTTAAATAGATCTTGTAATCAGATGATAAATCATTCAATAATGATTCAAAGAAACAAATTCATAGAATATTTATTATCTTCATTATGTATGAGACACCCTTAAAGGTCTTCGACATGCTTGCTATTTTGGGGTGGGTGGACAGAAAAATCGTTATTATTTTGAATTGATACGTTTGTAAACTTTATGATTTATTAAAAAAGAAAACGCCACGTGGAAAAGACGTAAGTAAGCCAACCAAAATAGTACTGACAATTTCTATATTTTTCGTATCGTTCCAAATCTAAAATACTCCTTCTATATTTCACATGGTTATTTATAGTTGAGGACGTAAATTAATGAAATATTCAAGAATGGTTTAAACAGTTGAAATTTTCCGTAATTTTCGAAATTTCTAATAATTAGTTAACTCTCATATGTACTAATGATGGCACAAATTATATAATTCTATACATATACTCTCCTAAGAGATTTTATCTAAAAGCATCACTTAAAAACAACCCACAGCTCCCAACGTATAATCTTGAAGGTGTCTTCGTTATCCTCTCCCACATTGTACCGTTAAGATGATGCAAGACAACCAAGTCGATTAGCTGTTATTTGGAATTCGTTTTAGGAGCCGGTTAAGATAACGCAAAAGTGAAGAAATGGGAAATATTTTGCTTTCCAGTCAAATATTACAATTATTAAATATTTCATTACATTCCTCTACGTAGATACTCGACTTTGTGCAATAATATCTCAAGAAGTGCACAAATTATGTTGATTGCTCCGTTAGAAATGCATAGCATATTTGCTACTTTCATATAACTTCATTTTTTCATCTAAAATCAACTATTTATAAGCCTTTCATATTGTTGAATAGAGATTTAATAGTGACACGACTATATCAAGTGTATTTTATTTTATTGTTAGTGGAAGAAGAACCCGAAAACAAAAAGAAACAAAACAATCACCCTTATTTCTGCCCTCGTATCCTTAAAACTGCCATATCATGCTAAAGGACACTTCAACCTCTTCTTCTTAAGATACTTTGACCTGAAAATCTCTCTCCCAAATGGTTGTTGTTTTGGTTGAATTCTCCGTCATACTTTTTCTTATTATACGGTCAAACATGTAACTTTGAAAGATACAAGGATATCGATTTACGAAATTTTATAAATGGGTAATGTTGTTGTTGTTTTTTTTACCTTCTGAACTGTGTTTTTCGGTATAATGAACGTTAATTAATTAGATACAACTATTAATGATTTATATCAAGTTAAATCAATATTCACCAGCTATAATGATAATTTTATCATTGGTAATTTAGCTGTAATAGTATCGAATAGGATAAAATAATTTCAAAAACCTTGTACTGAAATTTAAAAGACTCTATTGTTGATAATTGTAATTATTGTTTAGAAAACATACAGAAAAAGGCTAGTACAGACTTAATTACACATTACGTGAAGTGTTAATTAAAATATTGCAACGTACGTAGGCCAGCTGGCGTTGTTCCACTTTCAAGCAAAATTGGATTTAATTTTCTTCATTATAAAATACATTTTAAAAAATGTATTGTTAACAGTTGATAATGATAATACAATTACAAATTTGTAGATTAGTTTCATTAAAAGCTCATTTTTTGTTAATATATTTCACATATTTGTAATGATGATTACATTTCTAATTAAACGTTTAGTTGTAGGGAAGTTGTTTCAAGTGGAATTTTTCAGCTGAAATGTTGCTGAAAATGGATGTATTCTTTTTTTACCCCCATTCTAACTAGTAGGATGAGTTGTCGCTACATAGTGAAATTGCAAATTTGCCCTGTCTCCTATTCCACCCTTAGTTTGTAGTTAATTGTATCCGTAAGCAATTTGCAGGACTACAGACCGTTTGCGCAACCTCTATCATTAACAATTAACAAGTTTCTAGATGTGTAATAGACAATTCGATACTATTATTATTATTATTTTATGGAAGTTTTATTATTATAAGACAACAATATTTAATTCTTAATGTAATAAAGTGGAATGATATCCAACTTGCTGAATAAACTTTATATCAATAGGAAAAGTTTCTAGTGGTTCGATAATTTGTTTCCATCGAGAATTTGCAACAAAGCTTGATATATTAAACTACTTCTAACTTGGTTAAATATAATGGAAATGGTAATGGTATAATACAACAAGAGTCTCTTCGAGATGGGTCTTGTATTAAACGAACAGGAAACATTGTACTAAAGAATTTACAGTATTTTTTAAAATATACACCCCCCATAAAATGTCGTATTAAGACAGGCTTAAGTACGACTTAGGTGTGTCACGAATTCATCGCCGATTTTCTTTACTCTCATCTTCTACCTTTTCTTTCCCCTATACTTGCCACCTACGCACACCGGCAATTCTTCAAATATTTTGTCACTTGCCCCACAACAGCTGGCAACATTCACAGAACCCCAACATTT
Organism: Iselma pallidipennis; assembly: GCA_037464855.1. Classification (NCBI taxonomy): domain Eukaryota; kingdom Metazoa; phylum Arthropoda; class Insecta; order Coleoptera; family Meloidae; genus Iselma; species Iselma pallidipennis. The sequence goes on along the minus strand of JAZBHA010000080.1, from coordinate 131,803 downwards.
TCTATATGTGGACAACAAATTTTCGAAAATCCCACCCTCCATCCGACCATTCACCAGGAGGTGAGTGGTTAGGATGGTGTTGTTTTCGTGTGTGTGTGTGTGTTTATTTTCGTCCTTGCACTCTCTGCTCTCGTAATTATTTAATACTCCGGTAGGTTGAGGTATAATGAAATTTGTGCTCCCCAATGCTGATGTTTTATAGATTGATTGAACACTTCACAACCAGAATTTTTCCATTTAATGTGTATTTTTCTCCACTTGTCAGCTCAAGTGGGATAATGTCAGTCGTAAATTTAAATTGCTCCCCTGTGTTCCATTCTTCCTACATGTTAATAAAAGTGAAATATCACACGAACACATATTTTTAATATAACTGAATCGACTAAACAATCCCATTAAATATTTGAATATACTAATCAATAATTAAAGAAAGTGGTAATTTACCATTTACCACAGATATTAGTTTTATAGTTTCAAAAATGTTTGTTAAAAATTATGATTAATACAACTTGAAAGAGATAATTTATACAAGAAAAATAAACATGTTGTAGTATAAAAAGACGGATGTTGAAACGACTCCAGGGACACTATACCACTTTATTTTATTAATTCAAACTCAGCTCGTTCTCGAAATTTACATAAAACAGTAACATATAATATCACAAATATGAAATTGTTATATTGCAAGTTTTTCCTAGTACTATATTATTTCTATCATTTAGATTATTTATATTATTACTTTTTGTTTGTAATTTATGTGTTAGACTCATAAATTTTCATGAATTCCTGCAGTCTTGATTTAAAAATCCTACATACATATTTCAGCAACAAATACTCAGTATGTCTCAAAATTACATACAAGTGAAGTATCTCAAGGAAACTTGTTACGACGAAATTTTAATCGTTAACGTGTTGGAGTTTTATCTTCTATGACACATAATTTTTGTGAAATAAAGATTAAGAGGGAATTTACTGGGGTTAGATTAGAATTTACTGAAATTTCTAACTACTAGTCATTAAAGTTTACAGGTAATCTAGAAGAAAAAGCACCAAAACAACAGGAAACTGAATATTTTACAAGGATTTATAGTAATTTTTCTTTTTATATTTAGTGGAAAATATCCACCTAGCAGCCTTGACTTGACACTGTGTGATCTCTTCCTGTTCTTATAGTTGGTACGTGAAAAAACTTACGTAATTGTCAACTGAAATGGATTTTTTAATTTATTTAAAAAAATAGACAATGTAAGGAGTGTCAAATGGAGAAGTTTATAAATGTTTGTGTGTTTATTTTTTTTATATCAAAACTTTCTCGTTTTATTTTTTTTGTTGTTAATATAATAATTTATTAACATTTTCCTGCATAAATTTTGACCGACTAGTTAATTTCTTGTTTATTCGTTATCGTTTCTTTTCTCTTGATCATGATATTATAGCTTGTAGGCATAATATTTAACACGATCTTGATCGATCGATCGGTTTCAACAAACAAGAACTGGAAGCTGTTCTGATATCAATCAGTTAATTTTGCTCCTATATATTAGCATATAGTAATGAATTTGGTTTTGATGAGGAAAAGTTTTACAATCTCTCGATTATTATTATATTTGTTTTTCTTATCTGCACTCATTTTTTTTTTAAATTTAACTTCCAGCAATTTTTCTCTTTGAACCTCATTCCGATCAATTCATTTTGTACGATATAGATTTGGTGGAGTTTGGATAAAATTAAGTTTATTAAAGAATGAATAGAGATATAGTACTACATGCCGAAACTTTTACAGGAAATGTATCAAAGCAATAAAAAGAGGAAATTGTATTATCTTATTTTGTTATTCATAGTCGTTCTTCGTCCATTAAAACTTGAGTCTCGCGGGCGTATTTTGTAAAATAAAAGAGCAACGCATTTCTGTGGCCGTCTCTACAACAGTTTGTAATCGCATATACAACCTATGAAACACTCAAGAGAACTTGGTTTTGCTCATATCTGCATATGTGTGTGTGTGTGTACGTGTATATATGTAAAATAGGGGGTTGAAGCGACCAAATCCCTAGAGAACAAGCAACCTCCCCACGTACCAACATTATCATTGAAATATCAACAAGCACGATAATTTATAAAAGCGACCATTAAAATGACAGTTTAAGTATTGTTAAATTGGCCATAAATAAAAATACTAATGTAGTATTAAATAATTTATTATGAAAAATGTCGTGGATAAATGATACAAAATTATTCAAAAAAGAAAAAACAACAAAGAAGTATAACACTTATTTAAAAATTAATGAGAATAGTAAAGGCGTGAGTATAGCTGATAATGAAAGCAGGAAATTTATTGATGGTTGCAAGGCGGAATTGCAAGGCTTATAAATTCCAGGATTTGTTTCACATACACATAATTCAACTTCATAACCATCCACTTCTTGTGTATAACAGCCGGAGGTGATCACGCCTTCACCAATTGCTTGGACTTTAGTGCACATATGTGTCGAATTTTCTACTGTAAATTAAATGATTTTTATTGAAAGACTGAAAAAAAAAACAGAAAACAGATCAATTCTCTATCTTACATTGGCCATTATAACGATACGTATATTTGGCACAAACTTTATTGGTCGATCTACGACATAAAACACTAGTTCGTTTGTTGTTCCATAGGTAGTCTATGTCAGGAGGTGTACCATCATCTGGAAATTTCAGAAAAACGATGAAAATGCATTTTTATAAGGTTACGGAAAAATCTTGCCGATTTTTGGCATTTCAAAGTGTTTGGAAATACTATTCAGTGGGATTCAGACCAAAGTCACCGTCATCGTCATCTTCGCTTGCTCAGTGTCGCTGTTGAGCATCCATCAGGACGTTGCTACTGCTAGTCAGCTCATAGTCCTCGTCGACTTATTTTGTTCCATCCGCATAGCTGAAGCGGGACTAAGGACAGATAGGAAGTGACAAATGTAGAATGAGACAAATTAACGAATGAGCTGCCTCATTCATAGCTTTTTCTCTTTCTGCCTCTGTCATTTCTTAAATCTCATTATGTCAGTGTAAACCAACTACCACCATTGGGCGAGTTTTTCAACGGTAAGTTTGTGGGGAGGAACCGTCCACGAGGACTTGCTGACAGAATACCGTATAACTCACAAAATAGTCCTAATGGACGATAACGACGACGGTGACTTTGAGTTGAATCCCTTCTCTAATTATTGAAATCTTTATAAAAATGAACTACTTGAAAAAACCTAGAATTTGTACAAATCTGCTCAATGAGGCACTCTACCAACGATAAGTTGAGAAGAAACCGAAAACTATAAAAATCGAATATCGAGGGTAAATACGGGGCCAGAACTGTTATGGTTTATCAATAAAGTCAGACCAATAACCAGCAGTCAATGAAAAAACATGAGGTTTTCTTTTTGTTTTTTTTTCTTAGTCGTTTTTTTGCTAGGACCTAAGGCTAATTGTACTAAAGATCTATACTTTCTTGTATTGTTTACATGAAATGAAGCCAAACAGTAGTTGTTTTTTATGACTGAAAAAGGCTTAAAACTTCTCTTATAGGCTTTATTATTTAATTTACCAGATGTATATATGTAAGGTTTACTGGTACAAACAACAACTGAAATGTATACATAAACATTATCCTTTGGCAACTCGTAAAATAACATAAATTCATTTCCAAAACTTCCATTATAAACAATGTCTATTTTCCAAACAGAAATTAAATACCGTAAATCAGAATTGTTTAATTTAGGGTGTGTTCGTTCTACCTTTATTTTGCATGTAAGCATACTAATATCTAAATTAAAATAGACAACTAAAAAACCAGCATAATATGATTTAGGGGATGGTTTTTTTTTTACCCCTGAAACCTTACAATTAATTTATTAACGATTAAGTGGACTGCAAAAAGATAGTCATCATTTGAATCTTTTAAACAATGTCAACTTCCCTTCTCCCTAAAATAAACATTGTTAGATTTCTGGTTGGTAGTGTGTGCGTAGGTGCAGTAGCAGATAAAAGAGGGTTCACAATATTATCCGAAACCTCTTTGTTAATTATGTGAATTTGAATATTGTAGAAAGGTGACGTTGATATGACATTAATAGAAAGATCCTATTCCTCCTACTTTATAGAGTACCTAATCAATAATTAGGTATAGAATAAGGATAATGTTTCGTACATTTTTAATGTAAAAGCTTTAAGGAAATATAATTTATTATATTGAGAGAAAATTCAAATTTCTCCCCTTTATAGGCTCGTTTTTATATTATTTTTTTCTGTTCCTGTTCATTTCATTATTCAAACAATATTGACTTTTGGCGAACAAACAAACTTGGCCATATCTTTTACAAACAACTAGTAATAATGTACATACATGGAAAAATTATAACAAGAGAAATTATAGGTATAGGTATATTTAAATTAGGGGGGATTTTATTAAAAATTCTGTTTACAAATAAGAAAAACTGTATTCTTATCCGACATTGTTTTCATTGAATTCGATCCGACTCTATTGACCAATTCCAATTTTATTACAGCAAACAACTTTATGGACTTTATTGTTTTTTGATCTCATTCTCTAAAATCTTATATCAATCAAAAAAAGTTTGCTTATTTTGTGTGTCTCTAAAGTCAACAGATTTTTATTAAATCCTATTAATTCCTATGCAGAAAATAACATCGTTTCTTTGGTTTTAATGAACTGAAGAAGCTTCTCTAATCAATACAAGTAGTGTAAAACTGATAACTTGAAATAGAATTTACATACAATAATTGATTAATGATGTCAATCCGCTTATCTCAAATATTCGAAACATTAGTCAGCAAATAAAACTTTAACGTTTATTCCATTCATTAAACTAAAAGCTATTAATATTGAAAATTTCTACATCTATCACTCTATTTTGAATAAGTATTTCCAATAAACTATCATTAATTAAAATCGTTTTTGGTGTATTTATTGTAATATAAAATAATATACACTTACATGTTATCACAATTGGTGGACTACAAGGTATATTGTCAGCTCTTGTTTCATCTAGATAGTCTGTACAAGTGCCATTATATCTAGTAATATTGTCATAGTCTGGTCCAAGCCAAGTAAACTCAAAACAATATGACCAGTCTTTGTTTAAAATAGAGTCATCATCATTGTTATTTGTGTCTTGACCAACAACACTAACAATAACGAAAACGGATGTATCTAGAATGATAAATGTGTCAGAATGGCTTTTGTTAGAACAAGTCATGCTATAAAATCGTACACTATATACCTATATGAATGTATACAGAATAGGTAGATTACAAGAAACAAATCATACTTACTTGCAACAATACAAATAAACCAAAATGTAACAATTTTAATACTTAATTGGTTCATTTTAAACCAATAACTTTATTTGTACAATTAACAAAATCATTGAAATTGTTATTATCAATGATATTTAATGATAAGATATAGAAAAAAAAGGATTAATCTGATAACGTTAATTTCCCAATACCGTTTTCAAGTTTTTTCAACTATTTCCTAAAACTTTAACGAGAGCGATTTTGTTCTTTCTTATTTTTTTTTATAAATAAAGGATTAGCGTTTATCACAAGTTTTTCTGACTCGTTTAGTTTATACGGTGAAGATATCAGCCCATACGTTAACGCTAACGATAACAAATTGCGTAAATACTCTATTTAATATCATGTATATTCATTTATTACTTCCTAGCACAGGATTTAGTGTTATCGTTCACGTTACTGTAATTGTCCCCTGAAGAATAAAATCTCTTTTTCTAGTCAATTACTTAGGTATTCCTTTCATTTTACTTAATCTGAAAGTATCTTTGATTGTCGTCCCAGTAAATTTAGGTCTTTTGTAGCCGTTTCTAAAACGTTTCAGTAATATAAAATGATAAAAATATAGGTATAGAAACTGCTATCGCAATTAGGCTGCAGGCATAGAAATTCCCAATTAGAATACCTACACTATGTATATTAAATTCGTGCTTGTACTGCAGCATCTTTAAATGTAATAAAGGTAGAATTGAATTGAATATACTGTTTTAAATTGAAAATGAACGTTAAATATTCATTTCTATCTCATTTGAAGGTATCATAACAGTAATTTTTCTAGTGTCTAGTAATCAAACAATAATAAATTGAAGGTGTTTTTTTTTTTGTTTAAATTTAATGAAGGAGTCACGCTTTGCAAATAATAAACCCTCGCATTTAATGTTAGCACGCTATGTGCCGGTTAACTTGAAGATTTATGAACTATAGTCGTTGCCATTTATGTTAAGAGTCGCATGACCAAATGTATGGAATAAGAACACTAGTGACAGGACAGTAGTGTATATTGTCATCGTTGTTTTACACATTTCAGCGTTTTTCGAGTTGGCAATAATTAGTTCACTCGTTAGTCATGTGACTATAAATTTAAATGGCAATGGCTATAGTTTCCATAAAACATTATAATATGACCTGACCCTCTACCCCCACAGTATCAGACTGGACCCCCGGGCAACCGGACAAATGACCGGTACGACAAATGGCAAAAACTAAAGGCCGACCAGCTGAATATTATTTACCTACTGACTATAAACTATAACGCGAACAGGGCCGTATTTGTACATAAGCTTTAGCTTAGGGTTTCACATGATAAAAGGTCTCGATTACATACCATTCTGTACATATGGAAGGCCGCTAGCCATAAAACTTACCGCAGCCGCTTTAAATATGCTCCTAAGCACAAGAGCAAAATGCATTCAGCCTGGTGGGCCAGAAAATGATTTGGCCAATGGGCCAAAAGCTCACCAGTCCGACACTGTTGAGGCAATTAAAATACGAGTTTGAAATATTTTGTTGAATTTACGACCGAGTACAAATAAGCTGCAGTCCGCCGACATAACAAAAAAAAATGTACACAGAACATACTTGCTGTAAAATTGCAATTTTTGCATTCAATATACCTAACTGCACTGAATTACTGAAAACGCTGAATTATTTGCCTTATTTCCATCCAAATATCATATCATTTTTGAATTCCAAATATGCAGTAACAGATTTTTCCCGGATTCATTTCAATCTCGCATTCAAAAGCGTTGAAAATGCGAAAATATACTTAAATCAAATAATTTCGGAAATAGTTGCACAACAGGGATTTTCTATGTGCGGCTTACATCTATGATGCCAAAAATTTCATATAAATACCAATAATTTATTGGAAAAAAAATGAGCATTTTAGGAACCCCTGCTCCATAATCATTTATATAAAAATTTTTAAATTTTCCGGGAATATGAGGACAAATATGCCATCTATTGAAATACGATCAAACTACAAACAATTTATTTAGGGAAATTTAGTTTGTTGGCAATGATTTGTTATTCCGTTAAGGTGCGATAACACTGGCAGAGCTTTCATTCCTGAAGTTTCACCTCTCTTTCTGAAAAACAGATAATATTATGCTCCACTTTTACTTTGAAAATTTAAAAATTATAGACAGAAAACTTAGAAAATAGATGGGAAATACGTTTTAAAATATTTATTTAAAAAAACGTGGCCGTAAAGACACTTGCACCATCTATAGGAATACAATCAAACTTGTACAGATTTATTTAGGGAAATTGGATATGTTGTGTTGGCAATGATTTGACATCGATTTTAAATTGACGTGTCTTTTTTGACATCTGTGAGGTTAGAAATAGATCATTACGTGTTAGAGAATTCCGAAAAGAAATTGTTTTTTAAAATAAAATGCATTCAGTTTTGCAACGGGGCAATGCAATTTTAGCATATGCATTAAGTGTATTAGCTTGTTTAACATTTGCCTGTTTTATTTCAACTGTTTTCCTCGATTATCGTCGAGATGCTTCAATGAATACTGTTAAAGTTGTCGTGTAAATATCTTTAAAAATTCAATTAATTCGATTTATATAGAATTTAATTATAATTGTAATTATAATTTTCAGTAAAAATGTGCCTGACTATAGTGCATCTCGTGAGAAGAATGATTTAGGTTTTCTAACATTTGATTTACAAACAGATCTAACACCGTTATTCAATTGGAATGTTAAACAATTATTCCTTTATCTCACTGCCGAATATGAAACAGCGAATAATAAATTAAATCAAGTTTGTTTATTGTTTTGTTGGTACAAATGCGATTATCTAACAATAATTATGTAATTATTTTTCAGGTAGTACTTTGGGACAAAATCATATTGAGAGGTGAAAATGCGGTCCTAGATTTCAAGAATATGAACACAAAATACTATTTCTGGGATGATGGTAATGGTTTAAGGTAAATTTTTAAATAATCTTTTCGTCCTAATCCAGTCTACATAAAGATGTGTTAATGTAGCCTGCCAAGAGGCAGAGGGACTCTAAGGCTTAGGTTTTTAAGTGAGACACACACATACCAAGAAAGACCGGGCTCCAAGAGGGCCCTTGTAACTTAAGCTTCATTACCTTCATACTAGATCCGCTACTGCATCAGCCCAATTTCTTGACGAACTTCCTTTACGTCTTTTCTGTTGCAATTTTTTGTTCTTATTAGATATTCCCGCCATTTCAGGAAATTATCCTTCTTCCCGTACGCTTTTGGGTTGTTGACAATAATTTTGTTGCTATTTAAAAATTTTCTTTGAGTTCTACGAATTTGAGTACATATTTCTATTATTATTATTAAAAATTGTTGTTTTTTCAGGGCGAATCGGAACATCACTCTAACATTATCATGGAACATTATTCCAAATGCTGGATTATTGCCAAATATTTTCGCACACGGTCAACATTCCTTCAAATTTCCAACAGAATATACAACTTCAAGAATGTAAATTTGTTAATTTTGCATTGAATAAAAACAATTTCCATGCAATAACTGTATTTTATTAAAATATTATTGAAATAAATGTAGGACAATTAGGACAGAAAGATTAACAACAGTGCAAAAGTATAAACACACAAAATAAATTATCTAAAAGAAAAAAGAGAAAAACATATTTTTTTTTTGGAAATGGAAAAATCGGTGTAAATTCAATTAAGAGTTATCAGTTTGTACAATTTTATCTTCAGTTGTATTCAGTAAATTGCCATTTTTTACTGCTATACCTAACATTTCTTTTAGGCCCTGTAATAATTGAAATTATCGATTTGTATTATTTCAATAAAAAAATTGGGCTTACTTTATTTTCTTCTCGTAACATTTGTATAATTTCCTCATGATATATGGTACGATTTTCATCAATCATTGCTGCTTTACGCATAACAGCTGCCATTTCTTCAATCTTTTCAGCTTGTTTCTGTATAATTTCATCACAATGTTGATTTTGTAATGAACGAAAATCAATACGTGTTTTATAAACTTCACTAGTTGTATGTTCACGATATTTCGACATTATATGTTCTAATGTTAATTGATAATCTTCTAAAGCGGCACGTAATTCACGATTCTCTTGTTGTATTTCACGTAAATGTCGATTCTCCTTTTGGATATTTGCAATTAATTGCGTATGTGGTTTCTGATTAGCAACTTCATTCAATTGATCAACTTCTTCTTGAAATTGTTTCATTGCGTCAATTTTTTTCGTTATAGCATGCGTTTCATTCAATAGATTGTCAGCAACTGAATCACGATCTTTCAAACGACCAGCTAAACGTTTCGCATCAGTAATTATCTGTTGTATTGTTAATGACATATTTTTTTTGCTAATTTGATAACTGTAACAGGATTATGATTAGCATATTAAATAATGTCCTGTAGAGGACATAATATTCCAGATTGATCTGCTTTTGATAAATTAATAGGAAAAAAATAAAGATAATACCTGAAGAGGTAGGAGTTTTTTTTTGTACAAAGTCTTCTATCAACTCAACTATCTAGATGAACTGATAACATTTCTATGTTTTTTTCTTGTATTTTTGCATAAAAATTCAAAAAAATTGGCAAGTTTCAAACTATTTTGTTCAGCGAATCAAAAAAAATTAACGTCAAAGAACTGTCAAAGTGACAGTTGACGTATACAAGTGAGTCTAGTCATCAGACGATGAAAACTTGTTCGTAACTATTCGGCTGCGGATTACAAAGGCAAAGATTAGATAATAAACCTAATCTTTGACAAAGCTGTTAGGAACTTCAGGTAAAGATAAGATTTAACAAGCTAAAAATTAGAGATGGGCGACTTACAGTGCCGGACTGGACAGGGGGATATGGGAAGATCTACCCCGGGGCCAATGAGTTTTTGGGGGCCAAACAGTGTTTGAGGGTACACCAATAATCTTTTAAGGTATTTTTTTTATCATCAGATGAAGAGATACCTTTTTTTCTTATAAATTCGATTTGCAAGTCGAACAGAGCTGCATTTATACTTTTGGAGGCCCTAGACGCAACATTATTATGAGGCTTCAAAAGAAGAAGTCTAATTTTCAGCGGCCCCTATCAGGGGAGTCCACTATCAGTTTCGTTTTGTATATCACGCTCCTTCTCAGAAACAGTAATTGCTATCGGAAAACGGTTTTCAGATTTAGAATCTACGTTTTCTCTTCGGATACTGGAGGAGGGTTTGATAAGTTTTTGTAGACCGAATGTGTCGAAAAAAGGGCTCAAAAGTCAAGATGGTAGATAAAGATGAGACTTAACTAGCTAAAAATTGGAGATGGGCGACTTAAACCATCGGTGCAAGTCGACTTTAGTCGAGATTCGTTTGTTAATTTGTTCCGGGAAGATGATCGGGTCAGAAATGTACGTCCCAATATGAATTTTGTTGCCAAGTAAACACGTATATCCTATTATTTTAATATTTTAATATGAATTCTAGTGTCTGCTTTAAGTGCGGGCCCCGGAACTTAAACATGATATTAAATCCACGAGCCACCACTGCTTCCTCTTATGACGATAAAAAAACAAAAAATTTCAGCCGAATAATTACGAACATTTTGACATTATCTGACGGCTAGACTTTGGTGACACTTGTTGGGGGAAATTTTATCGCCAATTGTTTATAATTAAAAACCCAAGATTTTTTGGAAAATTTCGGAAAATTTTATTTCTATTTCCGTTCGGAATTCTAAAAAAATCATCAAATTTCAAAAAACTATCAATTTCTACTACAGAAAGTCAACAATATTGGCGTTATTGTTGCGAATAGAATGAATTATGTTTGATTTTACTAAAATTACCCTATTTATGTCTTTTTGTAAATTAATAATACCACCAGGAGTCAATCAGGATGAGTAATATCAATTTTGGGACACTTCATTTATGTTCAATTTGATTAAAACTCAGTTATTTTGTATTTATTCATCAAAATCGGTGGCAAGTTTTTGCAGATTTTAAAATTGCCGCTCGATTTTCTGGCATTTGATTGGTGGAAATGCTTTTTTCCTGCACGTTTTTACCGATAGAGGTCCGTCATGGGCACCCAGTATGTTTGTAAACTGGGTATTTCTGTAATTTTTGTGAAAAAATATTGAAATTAAATCGTTTCAAAATTTCTAAATAAACATAATTCATTTTAATTCAATTTAAGTCTGATCTATTAATAAACGATTAAATTTTTTTCTAAATTGTGTATTGTGGAAAAAATTTCGAAAGTTTGAATTGACAATTTTTGACAAATAGGGGTTAGGTTACCCTTGCTGCGGTCTTATTGCAAATATATACCACCACTACATAAGATATGAATGTGCTCATTGTTAATGAATGGCCAACATGTAGAAAATATATCCCTCCACGTGTCTAATTCAACAATTACCAGGTAATTTGTGTGGTCGGGTTAATTTACAATTTTGTTGACCTATAAAAGTACATATTTAGGGATGAAATCCATATAACACGAATGATTGTAAATTGACTTGTTCCAATCAATTCTCCACATAGTGTTTCATTGAAATTTCCACATATTTACGAGTTTAAAACAACAATTGCTGCTTGATTTCATAAATACACCTTTGACACGTTCGATATTTTGTTATAGTAATTCAAAGGACTTGTAGATCAACTGATTTGAAATTTGTTCTTATAAGCAATGAAAATGTGGCAAGCTGAATGTTTATAGTGAGTTTTAATAAAGATGCAAAGCCTGGAGGGAGCATGTGAGGAGGGTGAAGTAAGTATTATTATCATTATTATTATTATTAGTAGTATATAGGAGTAATTTTATGAAATTTCAATTTTAGCGTACAATCAAGAAACTTAAAACGAGTCGTCCCTCCTTACCTCTGCTTCAAAACCAGGAATCAACTGATCATCCTGAAACCTCCACCCCGGCTTTCTGTATCTTCACAAAATTCTATGAACTCTATAAGGAAGAGTTAGCCAAAGATAACAACAGTGACAACAAAACTGTAAGCTTTTTGTTCCTCCCTTGTCTTGTAATTGTAGTTAATTGATGATTGTTTTTTGGTATTTTTAAGGGTCTCAAGAGAAGTTCGAATATTTTAGAAAAACTTGTAGCGAGAGAAAGACTGAACACATTAATTCTAAACCTACATCCTGGTAATAAAGGTTATTCATTGGCTTTTCGAACAAATTCAAGACACAACCAGATATTGGACGATACTACTGCCAACATGATAGAAACAAAACAGTGGCCTTATGAAGAGGACGAACTTCTTAGATACATAGATAATGAAGAACTTCCCCCTTACCTCATTGACTTGTTTGAGACACATTACGGCTTCCTCTTTTATAATGGTTGTATTATTGCAGAAGTCAGAGATTATCGTCAATCCTATCCTTACAATAAGTGTGATATCCATCATGTTCTACTCAGGCCTACCCTTAAGGTAAAAATTAATAATTTAGCTACAAATAACAGGGGTTTTAATATTGTGTATTGATTGATTAGAGTGTCTTGGCTGACATCAATAATTTGGCGGAAGAAAAAGTTGATTGGGGTGTTGAAGAACGTCAACAACTTGAAAGTCAGTTATTACTGGCTAATAAACCAAATTTATGTCTAGATCCGGATAATTCGATCAGTACAATTCAATCAAGAATGAATCATAACCGTCAGATGTGGAATACGCATCGTTTCCGTCGTACTGCCCGTAAATTTTCTCAAGTAACTGTTAATAGGAAACGAAAGTTGGATCAATTCACACATCGACCTGGATTAGAATTATTCGATTTTCTATCGAGAGCACGTACGAAACCAAAGATAACATCAACACTTACAACAACTAGTACTACCACTACCACTACTACTACTGGTACGACACAATTGAAATTGGCAAGGAAAATACAGGATGAAATCCGACCAATACCAGTACCAAATTTAGATTCACCCTTAAGTCTACAACCACCTGCCGGTGGTGTTGTTATAAATGAATTTAAAACGTACCGTCGACCGGAAGAGACCAGTGATTGTTTACCACAATTAATTGAAGAATACGTATTAGAGACTGATATGCCATCAAAGGAGAAAGGCAAACAAAGAGTATATCATATCAAATTATCAATATTTCAACGACCATCAAATTCGGAATATTTGGGTGAATTATATTTAGATAGGGACCATAAAAGGAATGAACGAAATGGTGTGGCATGTCGTTTTTCATTAGGTTCACGTGTTAATGCCAATAGATATATACAACAATTCACTGATATCTTTACGGAAAGTGGTAGAAAATCGGTTCGTATACGTTATGGTCTTAGTCCGGAATATAAAGAACGTGTAGCAATGGCACAAGCTCAAGCCCAATTACAACAAGCCCAAAATGCTGCTCAAGTTAATCTAGTACAACAACATTTAAATCAATTAGGGCAAACATTTCAAAATCAATCGTGTGTTAATTGGACACCAGTTGTTAATGGGAAAATTAATTTAGTTCAACCGAATCAAAGTATTCAAAATACCTCAAATGTTCCAATATTGGTAAGAGACTCGATTATTTGATAAAAATAGAGTTTAATTGTTTCTTTTACAGCAAAGTCATTTGCAAGGAACCACTCAAAATAAACCTACATCACAGATATCTAATCAAGAACTAGAAATTAATGCATTAGCAACGAAGTTGATGAATTCGGCACAGCAATTTCAAGCAGCAGGTATTATATTTACTGAAAATTTTATTCGGTTTTTATCATTTTTATTGCTTTTCAAGTAGCGAATGCTAAACAGCAGCAGCAGCAACAACAGCAACAATTGCAACAACAACAGAAACTATCGAATCGTGGTAACACGGCTATTATTAATTTATTAAATAGTTCCCCGGCCAGTAATATAAACAGTGATGCTAGTGCGGCTGTAGTGAATGCAATAAACAATAGTTCGTTATTACCACAACAAGTACAGACAATTAATCAGAAATTACTGGCACGTAAGATGACTTTATCAAATGTGGCAAATGCGCGAGTGTTAAATCATAGTAATATAATAGCAGTAAATAATAATCGTATTGAAGTAAATCAGTCACAACAACAACAACAACAAACTGTTACATTAACATCAGTAAATTCAAGTGGTAATTATACAACTTATACAACCGTACCAATTAAACAACAAACTATAAATAATTCAAATGATAATAAATCAGCATTATCAGCATTATTAGTTGGTACACCGGCAGCAGATCGTCCTGATATTGTTGGTCCAAATACAAATTCGTTATTATTAGAAAAACTAGCTGGTTCATCTGTAGTATCATCAACTGGAAATAATACAATCAATGCTACAACAACAACACCATCACCAACAAACATCAATCAAAATAATACACATTTTATACAAAATCTAAAATCAGGTTTACAGTATATGGTACAATCACCATCTCCAACAAAATCAACAGTTTTATCACCATTATCCAGTCCACCACCACCAGCACCACCACCGCCACCGGTACCAACGGTACCACCAACACAAAATACAAATACCATTAATTTTGCCCAATTACAAAGTCTATCAGGATTACAAAATGTCCAAGTCCAATTACCGGGTTTTGCACAACCAATTTCGTTATCATTATCAACGGGAAATCTACAAGGACATCCAACTAGTCTATTAGTATCGTTACCAGTTACAACATCAACAACATCGAATACGATAACACAAACTGCTGGTAATATGGCTAGTAATGTGAATTCGATTGGAATGGGTGGACCGACTGTGGTTTTAGCCAATACTGGTACTTCAAATATTGGTAAGAATTCTTCTAAATTGGTTTATAGATGAAACTTTATAATTTGTGTTTAAATTTGATGTTTAAAGCACAATTGGTAACGTCTGGTGTGAAGGGTTTGAATCAACAGAGTATCCGTGCTTCAGGTCCATCAACTGTATCATTATCACAAAATAGTCAACCATTTCAATTATTAACATCATTACAAAGGCCACGGATGCAACAAACTGGTATCCAACAGACATTGGCAAATCGGACGATACAAAGAACACCAATAACGATCAAAATGGCAACACCGAATTCAAGTCAGTTGACCGATTTTCAATTTAATATTGAAAGAAAATGACTGATTCACTTTGATTTAAGTAACTAGATTTCAATTAATTTCATTAATTAATCTTTTCTATTAAACAAAGATACAAAAATTGATTAATGCATGCTATATAAATTTCATTTTTAACAGTCAAATTGGATTCAATTTAATCATTCTGTGATAAATGTTAGATTTTTTCTTGTTTTTTAAAAGTAAATTTTTTTATTTGAAGATGCAACAGCTCAAACAATGCTGTCATCAAATACTCCAGTAACAAAACAAGTTCAGTATCAACAATTTCAACAATTCGTTAATCAACAACAACAACAACAACAACAGCAACAACAACAAGCAGGCATCACAGGAACACTTCGTCGAAGATCTAATACTTCAGACAGTCAATAATCGAACTCTAAATAACAACTAGTCGTTAATCCGTTTGTTCGCCAATCTTTAGTTATTAGATTTATCTATAAAATAACTGCCTGACTTATTAATTTGTTAACTCATCGATTTCAATAAAAATCAAACTGAATTGATGCAATCAAGTTAAGACAACGATTTGTTTAAGTTTTTTCTGTTCAAAATGAAACTTTTACAGTTTGATTTTTATTTGAATCGATATTAGAGGCGAGACTATTGTTGATCTCAAAACTGCTGCAAATTCATTTTTTTTTTTCGATAAAATAGGGTGCCAAAAATTTTTGTTAAATGAATGAACAATATTGAAGTCTGTTAGTTTTCTTGTATTAACAAAAATTGGAGGGTGGCCTATTACTGCCGATTACCTTGACGATTTTACGTTTGATTTTTCAGTAAAAATACAGTACAAATTATTTTAAAAATATTGATTCTTCAAAAAAAAAGCAATTTGGTGGATGCATTTTGGATTAATGCAA
>JAZBHA010000080.1:93099-115467 GCA_037464855.1 Iselma pallidipennis | reverse complement strand
AAATATCACAAAGTGCATTAGTAAAGTTGTTGGATGAGAAGACTATAAAGTGATTTGATATAATTAGTTGTAAATAATTTTATTTTCCCGCTCGTTTTTTTTTCCCCTTTTAATAGATTAATTACGTTATGCCCTTATTATTTATATATTTGTTTGTCGATTATTGTATTTTTTCTACTGGTTGTGTAAATGTGTCTCCCCGCCACTTATTTATTTTTTATTTAGAACAATTTGTAAAGATTAAAAAAACTATTTTTTATTAGTATTGTAAAGGTAACAGGAGAGGGATCGTTATAATATTAAACAAACAAAAAATAAGAAAATTTACAAAAAAAATACTGACTGCTACTACTTAATTCAGTCCATTATATAGTTTTTAATTAATTAATTAATTAAATTAAATTAATCCTACTTTATTTAATTCCTAGTGTTTTTTTCTACAACTGCTAGTCTTCAACGTCTTGCGACCTCCATGATTGTTTAGCATTGATAATTGAATTTAAAAATAATAATTAAATAAAAAAAAACAAGTAATGTAAATACAGTAAATTTAGATAAGTTGTTTTTAATTAATCTTTGTTTTTAAAAAAAAAATCTATCAGAAATATCTCTAATAATTGAGGAAATATTGTAAAATATTGAAATTGTAAAGAGAAGTCCTAAAAAATTTAGTCTTACCCCTTAAAAACATTTGTATATGTGGTGAATTGTAGATTTTTTTTGTAATAATAATGTATATTATTTGCATATATATTATATGTTTGGTAATTTTTATGTAAATAATGAATGAAATAGAAGAAAAAAGAACAAATATTTGGCAATACTACCGATGTATAGTTGTTGCGATGTGAATATGTTGAATGAATTTCATCAAATATTAATAAAAAATCAACAACAAAATAATATAATTCGACAATAGTTTTAATTATTTTCACGCAAATTGTGTGATTATTTAAACTCTTAAATGATCACACTGTATATTTT
This sequence comes from Iselma pallidipennis, assembly GCA_037464855.1. Taxonomy (NCBI): domain Eukaryota; kingdom Metazoa; phylum Arthropoda; class Insecta; order Coleoptera; family Meloidae; genus Iselma; species Iselma pallidipennis. The sequence continues at coordinate 114,483 of JAZBHA010000080.1, read as the reverse complement.
CGGTTTGATAATGTGAATTGAAGAAGGGAAAAAAACATCCCTAATCAATGATTTGTTAATAAACTTATTAAAAACAATATATATAAAGTAAGTACATTTATAAGTAAAATTTAAACAAATTACGGACTTGATATTGTTGTTATTATCAATTTCTCGATGATTTTCCCTCGTTTTATACTATCTGATATACATTTCGATAATTGATCCTCATCTAATGGTGTACCACCTGGTTTCAATACAAAACAAAGTTCCTCACCTTTGACTGCAATTGTTATTTGTCCTGTACATAAATCCTCTTCTTCAACACTAGGATCCACCAATATATGTCTTAAAAATCGTTAACAAAATAAATTTATATAAAAAAACCAAATTGATTCGTTTTGTACTCATCGAAAATTGCAAATGTTGTACAACATGGTAGATTTTCAATTATCACTGGTTTCCTGTCTTCTAGATTCACCAGTTTATTATCCAATGCTGGGTCGTATTCCACTGATGGTAAAGTAACTACAATCAAACCCCAACATTAACTCTAAACAATAACTTTTGGGAATTGAACCACCTGATTTCAATGCTGCCATTAGTGCTACAATAGCAGCATCAATTACCGCCCCATCATAATCTAAACATATCAAATCAGCATACAGACACCAAACTAATCGATCTGGATATAAACAGAGCTGTTTTAAATTTAAACATTTCGAATTTTTAACAATATCAGCAACCATTTGTGTTAGAACTTGAGCTTGTTCAGTTGGTGGTCCGGGACGGAATTTCGATGAACATAATGGTGGTAATTCAACGTTGGGTATCAAAAAACCTTCATCTGGGACTTCAGCTTTCGGTTGACACAATTCCTGTTTGATCAAAAACTGATAAGAATTGATTATGATTGGAGGTATCTGGAGATGACTCTTACAGCTTTAATTCCACAAATTACTGTTGTATTACCGATTTTAGCAATTGCTGAACCATCGGCTGTCTTTATTGAACCAGAATTGACAATAATTGGACGGTAATTATCGAATTCACGACCATCAGGCCGGATTTTATGGTCCAAATAGTGACGATAGTACTTTGCAGGGTGAAGGGTCCTAGAATTTGATAATTTTATGGAAATTGAATTAACAAATATAGGGAAATACTTGTATTGTTCAGCCATAATGCCAGATAATTCAAAATTTTGATAATAATTTCAAAAATTAAAAAAAAAAACTGGAAATTTCTGTTATTGTTGACATGTGACTCTGGGAACACGTTTTCTTTTTGACAGTTGACAGAAACTTGGCAAGTGGAGGGGAGGGTGGTTTTTTGAAATTTACACCCTTTTCATGTATTGATTTACCCCATATCTACTATTATACGTTGTAATAATAAAAAATCTCTCAATTTCCACGATTTTTATTGTATTTAATTGAATAATTTTGAAGAAAAATGGTAAAAACGGGTGGTACGTCTTAGTGACGTCATGATCACGTGATTGCAACCATGTTGGTGATTGGTTGAAAGTTTGACAATTCAACCGTCTCAGCTGTTCGTTTCCCGCAAACTAGACGCAGTTGTTTGTTACTTCCGTCCGTTAAAAACAGTCGTTTTTTGTCGGTTGGGCTTTTAGGGGGTTCGCTTGGGTAGTTTCTAAGGGGGGTCGGTTTTATTCTCGTAATTTTATAATTAATTTAATTAATTTTATTGTAAGTGTGTAAATTTGTAATTAAACAATGGAATCATTACGTATTTACGAAGATCAAGAGAATCGGAAACAATTGCCAGATTTGCGCCAAAAACAATCGATTAGTAATAATTCAATGGCGACTGGACACCAACAACAGAAACGGTCGATTTTGGGGCCAATTGATAACAATAAGGAAATACCGAATCAAGGAAAAACGAAACTGGTAAATATCGTTAATTTGATGATTTCCCCAAAAAATTTGAATAATTTGTAATAATTTCATTATTAGCCTTTTGGGGAAGCAAGTCGTGCTGCTTGCAACAATACAAATATACGTAAAAATGAACCACATCGTAATCATAATTTGGTGGCTCCTGTTGTACCTGTGGCCCAATTTGAAGCATTCAATGTCTATGAAGATGATGATATTAAAACACAACAACAAATCAATGAGAAATCACGTCGTATCAATAATAATAAAACCATCAATAAAGATGAACGTGGTGGACAAATGGTTAAAACTGAGATTGTTGTTGTTGATGAAGAAGATGGACGATCGGAAAAGCATGAAAAATGTGATATTATTGATCCACACGTTGTTCCAATGAGTATTGAAAAATGTCCAAATAATGAAAATCGTATTGTTGAAATATTATCCAAGAAAGACAATAAAGATGTATTCTTTGAAATGGAAGAATATCGAGATGATATCTACAAATATTTACGAGAACACGAGGTAATTGCTTTTTTAGGGGAAATCAATCAGCAGTTGGTAACACTGATAGTTCAACAGAACCAATTTAGGGGGTTGATTTCACCAACTACAATTAGACTTAACTCCTAGTTATCATCTATAGGTTTCTTAAACAGTTTAGTTCAAGTGCCACCACTGCAATTAACTGTAAAGCTGACTCAAAGTCAGTGTTAGTTGACAACGGATTAAATTTTTGTAGATTTGAGTGCATATAAAAGAGGACGTCTCTGGGGTAAGAAATACTAGTATTTTCGTTCGTGTGAATCAGGCTTTTCCTCTCTTTAGAATAGGATTGTGGAGAGATGAAATATCTTTTCTACCAGATTCTCCAGTTTAAGTTGTCTTGTGAAGACCGCTCTCGACAGCCTGATTTACACAGGCCTCATAAAAGCGTTCTCTTTTATATGCGCTCAAGTGTACCAATCAGTTGAGAGACGTTGGTGGAACAGTTCAGACTAGATTAAAGGGGTTATTTCCAATTGGCGACTTGTTTTTCCAGTTACGACACCGTCCCAAGCCCGGTTATATTTTGAAACAACCCGATGTTAGTGAATCGATGCGTACCATTCTTGTTGATTGGTTAGTTGAAGTGGCTGAAGAATATCGTATGCATACGGAAACATTATATTTGGCTGTAAATTTTATTGATCGTTTTCTTAGTTATATGTCAGTTGTTAGAGCTAAATTGCAACTAGTCGGAACAGCTGCTATGTTTATTGCAGCGTAAGTTTGGTTTTTTAGTGGTTTTGTTGGACTTTTTTGAAAAATTTGTTTAATTGTAGAAAATACGAAGAGATCTTCCCACCAGATGTTGGTGAATTTGTTTATATAACAGATGATACGTATGATAAGTCTCAAGTAATACGTATGGAAGCATTGATTTTAAGAGTATTAGGTTTTGATCTATCAGTACCAACACCATTAACTTTTATTACAGCCATTAGTACATCGGTGAAATTACCAGAGAAAACCATGTACCTTGCTATGGTGAGTTAATCGATTCTTTTTCCCAAAACAACAGCAAACTAATATAATTTTTTAAATAAATAGTACTTGAGTGAATTAACAATCTTGGAAGTGGAACGATATTTACAATTTCTGCCATCAACAATAGCAGCAGCTGCTGTTGCTCTAGCAAAACATACACTAGATAATGAGGTATGGAATGAGAATTTGCAAAAAACCACCGGCTATACATTAAAACAATTACATCAACCTATAACATTTGTTCTTGATATGTTTGTGAAAGCACCAACACATCCACAACATGCAATTCAAGATAAATATAAAGCATCGAAATATATGCAAGTATCAAAATTGGTGCCAAGTAATAAACCGATTGTATTTGAGTAAACTAACAAGACTGTTTTTCTTTTCGGTTTTCTTTTTTTTTTTGTATATGCATGTGTTTTTTTTTGTTAGTAATATATGTTACATTGTCATAATATTTATATATTAGTTTTTAAATTCAAACGTATTTCTTCAATTCTTTTTTATCTGGTTTGATTATTCTAATGTTAATTGAATTTAAAGAAAATAAGAATGGACTAACTTGCTGTTTGAAAATCTAAATGAACAGTCAATGTACAGTTTTATTTATTTGTAATCTTTTAATTGTAATTCATTCTTGTATTCTTTTGTGTTTAAAAAAAAAAACCTTAGGGGGTTGCCTTCTGAGGTATATACTTTTTATAGTACTGTATGAAGTCTAGATAATATTTTTGTACTTTTTTAAATGAATGCCATGATACAGATACTTTTTTTTATTAAATTTAAACGGAACAAAATGATTTAAATAATTTTTTTCCCCAAAATTTAACTAGTAAGGTATGCAACCAACAATTATCGGCGTCAATGGGTTGACGAGTCCCCACTAGCTTGGTATAAGGTAACGTCACTGTCTGCCAGACACATGGCGGGAAAGTAGTTTTAGACAATATGATGTCATCATTTTGCGACACGTCAAACATTTGCCACGCTCCAATATTGAGTCGCGATCTATAGGTTGAGAACCGCTGGCTATAGGACACTCTGGGCTTTAATAGTATAAGCACTGCAATCTAAATAATTTTGGACATACTTTAGAGTGTTTAGCGTTTAGAGAAATGTCATGATGTGCTCCAAAAGCTCTTTCCCGCCACAATCGTCTGGCGAAAACTACCGGTATATTCTACCAAAGTAATGGAGTCCACATCAACCTATTTGAAAAGTGATTTTACAGAAAGAACTATTACCAAATCGGAGGCTAGATGCTATGATGCTTGCTAATGAACACACAAAGGTGCCTGCATTAGGACACCATAAAGGTACCTGCTTGTGGGCGCCGACATTTTCAGAGCCGGCCCTGCTTATGAAATTTCAGTCTCAGAAAGTCTCCGACTTGAAAGCCTTGGCGACATTGAGGAAATTTAGGAAGTGAGGATAAACAACTCACAATAAAATAGTAAAGCTATTGTTAAACAGATGGCGCTATTACTATTGTTATCGACCCAAATTCAAAATATAACTTCTGTTCTTCTATTACATCTATAATTAAATATTTATTTATCTTATTATTACTATTTTTTACTGTAATTGATTGACTAACAGTTGATTTGTTGATAAATTTAGTACCGGCTCCTATTCTCCGTTTTTTTCTCCTTTTTTGAGATAATTGCTCCAATTCGCTCCAAATCAGATCGATTATAGGTACAATCATCAAACATGACGTGTTTAATACTTGTTGGATATAATTTAGTCAAGATTTGATCGACTATTATGTAAAATCTCCAAGCTAAATTATTTATCAATATATCAATTTAACATTTGATCGACATTCGAATAGACCAGATTGTCGATTTCCGAAAGAAAAACCGTAAAATTCGCTCAAACATCAGATTAGACTTTTTTTTACTTACCGAATGTTAATCCAATTTCCGTATGTTTTTTCTTTTTGGTTTTGTTGTTGTTGTTGTAATTGTTGCAAAATCTGGTTTAATTAAAGAGAAGTATTGTGATTATTCTGGCTGATTCATGAATGCCTCAAGAACGCTCAAGAAAGGAACAAGGAATACAGTCGAACTCGGTTACAGGATATTCAAGAGACTTTATACGTTAATGTCGTTATATCCAGGCTTCTGAGTGATATAATTGAATGGAATGGGGGCACTGTGTTGGTGTTGTTGTAATAACCGAGGTGTCGTTATAACCGAGTTCAACTGTAGATATATCAACGGTTCGCGATGAGGCCAACAAATACCTAATTGTTGTTGTAATGGCATTGTAATCGGCACATTTCCGCTCAACTGAAGTTAAATAATCTGCAAATTGACTGTCATTAAAATCGAGAATTTACCGATTCTTATTCATGATCATGGCAATGGTAAACCAACCATAAACCAGATCTCTGTTATTCTCTCTTTCTCTCTCTCTCTCTCTAATTTCATTCATAAATTCTTGCAATTACTAATACGAACGACAATTTAGAAAAAAAACGCCCAATAATAAAACACTATTGAATGATAAAAGTGTTATTTACTCAACCAATTCCGGTGAACGTTCAACTCCTACCGGATACTAATTCTTAAACTATATTTGAATATACCTGTAATCTTTCTTTTTAAATTGGAAATAAGTTGATTTAATTGTAATAATCATAAAAGTGATACAAGTTCTTCTATAATGCTTTAATTAGATTTGTAATCGGAGATTTTATGGATAAATTTAATATGACACGGATGATGTTCAATAACCACAAAAATAACAATTAATTGTCATATTTTCCGGCTTTTTTTTGTCGTGTTGATGACAAATGTGCAAACCAAAACCATTTAGATTCATGGAAAAACAAAACCACAAAACGATGATCTCGTTTCAGTAATCCGAATAAAATCGATAGACTCTTCTATATTTGAAAAGATTTTGCAATAGTTACTTCTTTGAAGAAATATTCAACAAAAATGCATCACTGAAGAACTGTATATGAAGAAAAGGATCCTACCACATTTTAAGGCTTCGAAACGCGTCAGTTGATAAGGGTGCGGATACACGAAGAGATTTTTCTTTCCTGACTTTTCCCGTCCAACTTCTTGTGTTAAAAATGAGCCAAAGTATAGCTTCCTTTTTGTTTTTAGAGCGAGCGGTCATATTTACCACTTTATTGGTCGTGAGAGAAAAGGAAAAGTTAGAAGAGAAAGATATCTCCATATATCCGCAAAAATGGTGAAAACGAGTATAACAAGATAATAGAGAGTTTTCGCAGTAGGTACATACATACACCAAGGAGCAAGTTAACGCTAAATTCTATTAGAAGAAGATAGTAAATTGTCCAAATAACTGTTTTATATTTTGCACAATTGTCCCTCTCTTGCTAACAAGATTTAGTATTAATATTCGTATTAGAGGAAAGTAATTACACTAACATTTTTCGACAAAAGCTTCTTGTTGGTTCTGTTAGTTCTTCTATTCTACAATTCTACAATTTCGAATTATTATTCATCTCTTAAAACTTTACCCATGATGGTGAATCGGTGGGATTCAGATTAAAGTCATGGTCATGGTCATTGTCGACGCAGACTTTTCTGACAGTTAAACGCTGTTCATGCAGCAAGTCCTCACATATTTATAGTCGAAAAATCCTGCAGATAAGCCAACCCAGTAAAGGATATACATAGATATGAACTTGTGGTAGGAATAAGGATAGATATATGTTTAGATTTGATTCAAATCTCTGGATTAGAGCTTTATGGGAGCAGCAAGCAAGTCGACGAAGACTACGAGCTGAATGTTCAAGTCCGCGTTAGTAGAGTCAGTAAGCAAAGATGACGATGACGATGACTTTGTTCTGAATCCCACTGAATGTCTTTTCAACATTTTATTTATTTGAATAGAAACCAGGTGGTTTATGGATTTTACGGTCGCCAATTAAAATATTATAGAAATTGGATAATTTTTTCCATTTTCCATTAATTCTATAATATTCTCTTGAATTCTTTTTATAAGAAATTGAAAATTTTTCAAAGCTTTTACAAAACAGTCGCATTCAGTGGTTTGTCTAACGAATTTTTTTACTGGACTATTGAACTAATAATCAATTCAAAACTGTCCTATTTAATTATACAACAAATGTCTCAATTTTTTCTTTCTAACAAAAGGGTTAACAACCACACACTAACAAAGGTCTACATATTGGCAATCTGTTGTAGTAATTGGTGAGGCGAATTTCTGATCTGATAACAATCACTTTATATAAATTATTGTCTTATAATAGGGTGTGATATACAGATATCCATCCTACATAATAAATAAGAAAACAAAAAGATAATCAGATTATAAGAACAGTTTATAATCAGACCGTTTAGCATCACTAATAATACAATAGAACTTTTACTAGCGAATTTCTTCTTCCAACCCATCCAAAATAACGATCTGGTTCACCTGCTATTTTTGCGCCGATTATAAAAATCTATTTCACCTGCTACTTTGTATTCCTAGATCTATTCTGGTGCGATCTTCTCCGTTGGTTGTTTTTTTTTTTGGCGCATTTTTTTCAGAAAAATGTGTTTTTCTTTTTTCCACTAAAATATTTCAAGAACGTACACTGTGCACAAAACTCAAACAATTTTAATTAGTATTTAAAACAAAATTATTTGATGCTTATGTTAATTAGGTGATGGTTAAAATAAATTTTGCCACTAAAGATCTAAAAAACATATACATGTCGTATTAATATAATTTATCGGTGTCGAAACATTTTCCTAAATAGATCATAATTTTAAGTTTTATTAGCGCCAAACACCTGTACATACCGTAAAAATGACCAACAAACAATTGAATTTTTGTTTTTTTGACACGAAAATAAAGGTTTGTTGTTTTGAAGGGTTGATCCGTCCAGAACTCCTAGTAGCCACCCTTCGTGCCAACTTGATTTCCTGGTGTCTGTTGAAATTTCTCCAAGTTACACCTGCATTATCATCATCATCATTTTCCTCAGACTTGTAATTATTAAATTATCGTCTATCATGCGATTAGTATTTAAGCTACTAAATGATGGAAAAAAGACTGGAATTGATATCGCTATTTGATCTTTTTTTTGGGGGGAGAAAATGTGCCAATTAAATTTCGTAATACCATTTGTGGTGACAAGTGAGCTTTCGTCGACACATAATTGGGGATGGGCTTAATAAATTATCAAGAACAAATTGTTGTCTTCCACGATCCAACAAACACACCAAAAAAAATGTCAAAACTTACAGAAATCTACCTATAAAATTAGAATGTTACACGAACCGGTAGATAATTGTTTCTCAAAGTTTAGTTTCCAAGAATGTGGAAAGAACAATAGTGGCTGGTATTATAAGGCAAGCAGATGTAAATATTCATGTTGGGGCTCCGGTTCGAACAATAGCAGCGATTATTATGTTCCATTTCCAGATCGTTTGGAAAGCCAGATCTTTATGCAAGATAGAAGTACAAGTCATAATTCAATAACAACAACAACAACAGTAAGAATAGAGAAAAAATATAAGAAGAAATACACACATATTACAAAAATAAGAATAGAAGAAAGTTGATACAATTGAAATTTTGAATCTTTAATCATTTCATTTGAACTGTAAACATGACGGTTAAAATGTTGGAAGAAATCTCTCTCTAAACCAAAATATATGTTGGACTCAAAGGAGATCCGACGATTTAGATGTTAAATATGATAAGTTAAATGAGTTAGAGTTAATTTAACTGACAACGGTTTCAAGAAAAAGTCCGACTTATTTAATATATTTAAGATTTTGGGATGAAGGGTACCAAGAAATGTGCTCTTTAACGTTGACCAGGACCAGTTTCTCAAATTTTCTGTTATCAGTTTTCAGTCACTAGACTGCACCAGATTTGATTGATACTTGTTTGATTCGTTGGGAAACTTAAATGTTGACTAAACACGGTCCTGTACACGACGGGGAGTCTCCAAGTTCCATCAGATCTTTTGCTTCGTTGAATGATGTGTCACCTCGACTTTGCTACTGGTCTAAGATTCTTCGTTCGATTTACATTCCTTAAACGCGGTTATAACAACAACAAAAGATCGTCTATATCCTTTATTATACCAATCCGATCAATGTTTTCAAAAAAATATCCATTACATTTTTTATTTTATCAAGAAGAAAAAATTGTAGTGGCTGACTGATCGTGAGAAGTACCCTCAGCTTACCATCACGAGATTGCGTGTTGTTGCTGTTGTAATATTATAACCTTTAACTTTAGGCCATCGACATATCTATACAGAACTGACTTTTTGATTGATCTCTACATTTTTTTTCTTCTGAAAGGGAAAGTTTGAAAATAATTACTCTCCATCCAAATCAATAAATAAAAACGGAAAAGGAAAAAAATTGGAGGGTTGACCATATACAGCCCTATATTTAAGTATGATGAATGAATAAATCAAAGACGCGCTTGTATAGTTGGTGAAATTTCCGGAAGTAGAAAAAAAAGAAGAATACCTCTAATAAAATGATTATCTTGATAATTAACCGTTGTTTAAAGAATCTTGTGTTCTCATTAAATCTGAATATTACCAGAACCGAATAGATGATAAGACTAAATAATAATAATGGTGATATAAAAAAAAATACAACCAGGGTATTAAATTACATAATGAATGATATTAATTAAGCAAAACGGTGGTATGTGATGGGACACACTGATGACCGTTATACAGGCCACCATTGCCCCATCAATCTTCTTCAAGTAACCCTTCACCTGCTGGACAATGTGCGTCGGTGATGATGATAATAATAATAATAATAACATATGAACAGTGGCGTAGGAAATTTCGAAAAATTTTGCACTAGTTTGATAAAAAAAACGGGAAGCCGTAACTTATGTTAATTTCCTTTTTTTTTAATTTTATGGTGATATTTATCAACTGGATATAATAATTTGTCAAGGAAATTTATAATGTGAACTATACATAATAAAACATTTAAATTAATTCGATAGGCGACAATGATATTTAAAAATAAATAAGAGAAGAGACGACAATCCCATTGAATATTAGATTATCCGACTTATTGAATCGGTGCACACCTGTCTTGAATAACAGATCCAATTATTGTTGAATTCGTGACTGATAATGACAAAAAAGCCCACCTAATAGATGATTTTTTAGCAATTTTGATATTCGAAAAAAAAAATAGATAGATAGATTCAGATCGGCGGCACTGCACCGCTAAGTTGTCGTTACGGTTACCGAAACCACGCCGCATTTGAGAATAAAACAGATAGGGGCAGGTGTATGTGATTCCGGGCCCCAGGTGAGTTTGATCACGACCCGCTAATTTGTGAGGAGGTGAAAATAACACAGCGATTATCATATCTGGGACAATCACTAGATCTCGACCAATACAACATTGAAAACAGAACAGATTATATTTATGTATACCAGTTTGATTGCAAGTCAACACAGTTTACTACGGATGGTTATTTATTGATTATAAGTGTTGAGTTCGATTTGGATGCGGTTCACGGACGCTGTTATTAGTTAGGAATAGCCATTAGTAACTTCACACCCGGTGTTTTAGATGCTAACCGACAATTTTCAAATTTTGACAAAGATTTATTGATGTTGGGGCGAGATAAAACACGAGACGATACCGCCGCCACCCCCGAAACTTACCTTAACGCTAACCATTATAATTATGCGAGTTATTTACTAGACAACAAGTGTTTAATAATTTTCGATTATAGGACTAGAGAAAATGCAAAAAATTCGGAACATATTAAAGAAATGATTGACAATTTTATTATATTCAGACTTCTGTTGATGATATGTTGCATGCTTACCAAGAGCAATTCGTGATCATCTTTCAGTACAAATAAAACATAAAAATAATGTTTTTTTCGCCATCAATTATTGTAAATATGGGTATTATTTCGACCGAATCAAAATTCTTAAAGTTATTATGTTCTTTACATGTCCAATTGGGAAAAATAAAACGTATAATCATTGGTCAACTCCTGTTTCACGTGTTTCGAGCATTTTAGAAAAGCTGAGCCGACATGTATGAATTTTTGCTCGTATTCTTGAAAACTTATGAAGATCTCTCCCGGCTTAACCATTTGAGACAGCCCTAAATCGCTAAAATGACTTAAACTGTTTCACCAACGTATCTTAACCGAAATGATGTCATCATAACACCGGATTGCTTGAGTCCGATTGGTGCAATGCGAAAAATCAAACCGGTCACAAAGAGAACCGATTTTAAGTCACGTTGCTGAAACCGGCTGTATAGGTATGTGTTAATTATTACTTTTTTAGCAAAATGCCACCCCAAGCGGACATTGGTGCCCAGAATCCGCCCTGCATATAATCTATAACGTCAGAAATAGTTATGTAAAAGAGAAATTTGTGTAAAATTTGCTATTAATTATCTGGTCATTTCACAAAATTGTTTTAAGGAGAGTCAAGATCAAAGAATTTAGGTTAAACCAATTAAGATAACACTGAATTTACGAATATTTGCCAAAAAAATATTCCTATAAGATTTTCTATTCAGTGTTTTATTGAACGTTACATGTGAATTTCACCAAAAATTGTTTGTTATAAGAAGTGTAGATTTCGACTTTTATTTCAACTCGTCTTCAACTCCTGGTATTTTCTAAAAACGAGTTTGCTATCGTATGTATGTGTGTAAAATAGTAGGTGGTTTTGTGGGAATGTCACTTTCGCTCCAATACCAATTAATAATTGAATCGTTTTATTTGTGTATGGTTGAGATTCCATTTTAAAGACGACTCGACTATTCCATCGTTCAGGGAAAGGATTATAAAAGAAACGAGGGTCGATTCTTAATGCGTATGTAAGTATAGGATCGGGTTTTGTGGTTGATGCATTTCTGGAATCCGTACTGGTACGTTTCATTGGGCGGATGCTATCAATAAATGTGGTATTTTAACTAAAATTAATAACCGTCTTCTGTAGGTATTTAAGCAATAGTCGCCGAAACAAATATTAATCTACTCCGATAAGCTTGCTAATGGATTGAGGCATGCACCCGCCATGTTCAATCGGCAATTTTATATAAGCATTCTAGTTCTTATAAAGGAGTCTTTTGAAATACGAATAGATTACTATTAGTATAACAACTATACGAGTGGAAAAGAAGACGGTGACGGTGACGATGTGGACAGTTCCGGAGGCAAGATAATATTAAAATTCTCCTTTTCAGATCGATTAGTGTCTGGATGGATGGTTCTGTTTGGTTGGTGTGTTCATGTGACGGTACTCGGTCTCTTTGAGGACCGGTCAACTCGTCCATTGTAATGCTAAATTAGTTACTGTATTTACTTGAGTAGGAGTTAAGTTTTTGGACCAGAGTTGCTCTACCAACTGTGACTGTCAACGACCGAAATTTAAAAATTACACGGGACCTTATACTACGTGCAGCACTGTAATTTCGTTAATGATATGCATGTTAGACAAAGTAGACTGAGAACGGGACAATAATATGGTCTTCGAATAGATTTTTTCGGCATATGCTCGACTTAATTTAGGTTCTATCTTTAAACTATACTATAATTTTTCGATTTTTCGACCCATTGTCCCGGTTTAATAACTAACCGTAGTATATTTATTAATATGCTAATACCAACTTACACACAACTTTTACAAACTTATGATTTATAGAATCATTTTATTTTCTTTCATTTGCTTTCGTTCCGTATTGTTTGGCATGCAAAGAGAAAACCGCCCGATAAAATTTAAACCAGTGGTTCCATTTTCTAGTTTTTTCGTTCTACTACTACCTACTTGTCTTAAAAGTATAGAAAAAAAATTGAGCCATTTCCCTTTATTATATTATATTGTGCGTGGATTGCGTGATTTTTGCCAGGAATTTTCGTATGCATAATTGATAGGACTCGTAAGGAGGTCATTTTTTTTCTCTATTTGTTCTTTTTTTTTGTTACCCTTGCCTTTTGACTGATGGAATTAGAAAAAACCTACCGGCCTACCGGAAAAATGTTTGAATTTTGATTGGGGATTAAATGTTAAAACTGAACCGACTTGCTCAGCAGGGTGCGATATGTGGATGATGGATCGGGACTACTGATAAAAAAAATTCATTCCATTCAACCAACCGAATGATAATCGACCTGACGGGCAACTTTGAATATTCAAACAAGCCGAGATATCTAAATCGGACAAAAATTAAGTATAGAAAACAGATTGCTATTAATGTTAAAATTGTTCAATTTTAACGGTATTAACAATAAACAAAACTACTGGTACTACTACTCGAAAATAATTTAATAATTTTTGGGACAATTTTCTATGACAATTTCCGGTAGAATCAAAACATACATTCATTTAATAATAGCCTGTTGTTTTTTTTTTTGGTTTTGTTTAGCAAAACTAGACTTCTTATTTCTGTCGAAACAAATTAGTCATGTTTAGATTGTAAGATAAGATAATTATATTGACGACATAGGCGGTCCGATATTTCAGGAAATCCGTCAATTCTACAACTGAAAATATGTCTTATACGAGTACATGATCAACATGCGTGACCAAATCATACTCAAATGTGTCGACGAAGTTACAAAAATGGGCGCTTTCCCCTATTTTTGTCCTGCAAGACGACTGTACGGTATATTGTGGCTACTGATGGTCAAAATTGTCTAAATATTGAATATTTTCATTGGGTTCATGGTTTCCCTTTACAACTGCTACTATTAACAGTCGGCATAGATTGAAAAGACCACCGATATGGAAGATAAATTGTAAAAATTCAACCTTATAACATGTGTATCTACTAACCAGCACACTCAAATTCCAATCTGGCGGTCATCGTCGACATTGACAAACATTCAACCATATACGATTTCCTTTTGTTGGGCCCGGTTTTGCACAAACAACATTCTATAAATGATTTGTTTATAAATAAACTTGAATTGAATAAATTTAATACTAAAATATTTTAATTTAGAACAGTAGTTTCACTTTTCTGATATCAGTCACGGGATTTTCTTCAATATGTTTAACAAAAAAAAAAAAAAACAACAACATTATTATCGCGTTACATCAGGTACCATCTGCTTGTGGAGGAGAACCTCTAAATACGAATTTAACGTCGTTTTATTTTAATTCTTGTCTTAACTGACAAGTGGGTCAAAATTATAATTAAAATCCACAACTTTTACTACACCACAAAAATATTAATACATAATTTTTGTTGTTGTTGTGGTTGTTGCTGAACAGGTACTTAAATTATTACCGGTGTTCCATTATATTGAAAATGAAAGTAATTTCATGATTTGCACCTGTAAAACGGTACCACTGTAGCACGTACTTAAGCTTCTTTTTATTACAGTTTAATGATTACCGTACGTTTTAATCAGGACGGTGGAGAATTAATCATAAAAAGTTTCCAGTATTCGGTCTTAAATTAATTTTTAAATACAATTCAATTAGTTATTGTCAATGTTGGGATGATTGAGGAGGAAAAAATTGTATAATTGTTAGTGACACATATCAAGAAATATTACAAACAGAACAACTATTTGTTTTACGAAATGAAAATCTTTATCGCCGTCTTCCTGTGTTAGGGTGTTTTTTATATTTGTATATGTATAATAATTAATTGTTGTAGTGTTGGCAGCCCAGCAGGGGCAACATGTTCTACTTATTACTATTCCAAACTGGAAATAATTTTCACTTATATCAAGATAAAGGATTTATAGTATTTTAATAGTTAGTGCCAAAGAAATAATAATTGAAAAACATGAAATATATAAATAAAATTAACAATCCTTACATATTCCTTTAAAGACAATCGAGTGGAGTGTTTTAAAGTTCCAGTATTGATAAAGTTGCATCACCCCCCATTTGGAATGGCTTAATGGAAACCATAAAACAACTCGAAGGTGTTGGGATTGTTTCACTTCTAGATTCGATTAATTGATTTACTATGTAAATGTTGCTATAATTTGGCAACTACAAGATAAATTAATGGTAGATTCCCGTATAGTATCAAGTAACAAAAAAGTAATTGAAAAACGAAAATATATAGTATATGGAGAGTTATTACACGGTCGAAATTTTATGATTCTCCAACACCTTCTGGCAATTTTGACGAAGATGTATGATTGTTACGATGATTTATTTTTAATAGCCGGAAACATATCCTAAAATTACTTTAAAAAACATAAATCATCTACCAAAGAATCAATTAACTGGTTATTGTTTAGTAAAATAAAGTTGTTGGTTGAAAAAAATTTCTTTTTCTATTTTACTGTTTATAAAGTTTAATTGATTCGTTTGTTTGACGTCTTCGGAACGACACGTATATCTATTCGTATACAAGTTGGTTGTTAAAGGGCGTCAAAGGAGTCTCAAATTGAGCTTTAAGCTTTCACACAAACAAATTCCAGATGACGACGGACAATCATCAAGAGACCCAAAAGAGATGAAGATAACGATTCCTCCAAAACTGAAACCGAACAAGTAGTTTAACGTCAAATAAAATCGTACAACTAAATTTCCAACAATCGTCCAACTGAATGATCCTTGTTCCTTCTTGCCTCCTCTTAAGGTAAACGGCTTTGTTTTGTGTTGTGGTGGTGGCTAACAGATTGATTCGGTTTAATTGGTTTTTTGGGTATATGTATGGATGAATTGACTGGAATGTTTCTTTGGGCGATTATGTGGCTGATTTATTTCCTAGTTTACCGGCTGAAATGGCTCGCCTCTTTATCGGTCTTTGCGTGAACAAATGGTCCCGAACCGCACCCTAATGGCAACGACGTGACTACCTAATGTGGGCCCCGTTTGACACTACTAAAATACAGTCAACCAAGATCTCTCTCCAATATTGCAACTCCGAAATCAATCAAACACAAAAAAATTATAAGTTTCTTTAAACAGTTAATAAATAGAAAATCTGTGAAGCTCTATTCAATATTCTCCACCCCTTGGAAACCGGACCATAAACAATGGAAGCCTACATGTGTAGAATTCCGGTATTATACCTATTCATATACTTTGATTCATTGTAACGGACTTAATAATAAACAACTAACCGATAATTTCAGTATAGTTTTAATAACGAAACTGTCTTGCATAAATTTAACGTCACGAATAATCTTCAATATTCATGGGCACAATTACTTCAGCAAAAGCTAATATCGTGCTTCGTGCCATACTACAATATGTAAATGACAAGTTATGGTCGTTCAGTTATATAATTATCCGACCACCACCCCATCCCCTCTTACCCGACATAATCTACTAAAAGGGACCGAATTATCCAACGACCAATAGTGACCCACAACAATGTCGTGATTGTGGACACTATCAAGTACCTAAAAAAAAGTCTTGATATTGTGGTAATATTTATATATATTTACAATATTCAAGAAAAATTGATGATCATCAATCAGAAATTGTTAAACTTGGAGAATTAAACATTGTTCAATTAACTTGTCCTTCAAGGTGCAGTAGCTGATTTAATACTATCAATAACACTATCACTGTCTATCAGAACTGATTGGAGTTGATTACTGTGTGTCTGTTCGGAAAAAAAAAATTACAAGTAATACATCATTGATAATTTACTTGATACAAATATCAAAAATTCTATAAGAAGGTTTTATGTTTGAAGGTGAATCAGGTAGAGTGATCTATCGATATTTGATGAACAATCAACAGGCACTCCTTGAAATTGAAAAATTTCCAAAAAGAATTGAGAACAGTTATTCTAACATCTATGTTGTTTCGTAAAACTAGATTTTAAAATAAATAAAAAAAAACAGAGAGTTTAATTTAACTTTATAAATTCGTACTTCAGATCAAATTAAATTTGACACCTGTACTGGTTTCGTTAGTGACTAGTGATATTTAAAAAGTCCAATAAATAAAATAGTTATAATAATTATAATAATTTTGTTGTTTTTTGTTATGTAGAGAGGCAAAAAAAAACATAAAATGTTGATGGTTATTCTTGATATAAACACTAATTAAGGTGATTGATATCAATATTTCGCCTAGAAGGCTAATTGAATAATAGACATGTTAAATGATTGCTATTTAGGGCGAAACTAGGTCTTGATCATATTAGATATAAATTTTATATCGTTAGTATTTTGCAAGAGTATTTACAAAAAAAAAGAAAGAATGAAAGAAACTAATCATGTTTATTTAATAGTCAAAACTTGAAAGTTAGCGATCTTGCAATTGAATCAAAAACAAAAGGCCAGATATCAAGTGGCTGATATTTATTAGAACTAAATAATACAAACACTATAGGGGGTCTGTTGTAATTACCCTAGATTTCTCCGTTTTCTTTAATTGTGACGGATTTTTGCTACATTTTCAAGTATCGTATTGTGTTTTATGCATCTTATCGCCTAGGATTTTATTTAAAATCATGCTGCCTTCAACGCTTCTTGTTGTGTCGTCCAAAATTCGACTACAACGAATCAGAAGTTACAAATTCCAGTTGCAACTCTAATCGGACGACTGAAATTTGCGGCTTCTGATTGGTTGTCGTTAAATTTTGGACGACACGACAGGAAGCGTTGAAGGCAGCATTAAGACTAATTTTCCAGTATTCCCATTATTGCTTTCTTTGAAAAGGGACATTTACGTACAGTAGACTCCCGGTAATCCGACTACCTAGTAATTCGAAGATATCTCCTACTCCGGATCGCTGCATTTCCTAAAAGATGCAATTTCATCGGTTTTCGTTCGATTATTGGATGTACGAAAATGAATCGAACGAAATTAAAAAAATTAACTACTAATGAATAAAATTATATTAAATTTATTATAATTTTTAGGATTTTCTGTGTTTTACTGTTTGGTTCCTTAAGGATGCGACGACATGAGGAGATTTTTCCCCAGTAACTTCTTCTTTCTCCCTCTTTTGTTGGAATTTAGATATGTCGGTTAACACTTGTGTGTCCATTTAATATCGCATGAATAAAATATGTTGAGAACAATTATGTTTTTAATAAGTTTACGAACAGGAAACGGACCCGATTTTCTAGTCGATATTTTAATAACACATCCAGACAATTAAACACCCCATTAAAAACAATAAGATAAAAGATAAATATTTAGATATTTCTTCAGGTTGAAAAATGCTAATTCACCTTTAATAAGTTATAAATTGTTTGATGTTAAGGGGGTGAATAATATGTATAAGATATAGGTAGTAGGTATAGGGTAAAGTAAAACATATGGCTGCTATCTTAAATACCTTTATCATACCTATATATCTCAACATTTTTTTTCTTGTTGTTGTTGTGTACTATATAACTATCTACTTTTCGCTAATTTAAATACGATGACATCCACATTGTAATGTCTTGGAATCAAGATAAAAGTTCGTTTTAATAAGTACATCTGTTTAAACACTAAAAACACGACATATCTGTCAATCCTTCCGGAAACAGTTGAAATATTTTTATTAACTGTCTTATAATAAATGTTATGTAAAAATGAGGGTGCAAACGGACTAGGTGGGGGTGTATTTCTTTATATTCCAATATATTCCTCAACAACAACAACATTTTTGAATAAAACACCTGACAAACTACAAGTCGACTGTTGTTTAACAACTAAATAGTAGTGCAATAATTATAAAACAATAAGTGGACATTAGGTTTTTGTTTCCTGAAACGTGGTAAGTTTTAATGCATCTTCATTTGCCCTTTATGCTTCAATTGCTTCAAACAATTACAATTATACTATATGGCCGTTAGTTGTAGTTAAGTAGAGTGAATCAAAGCGAAAGCTCATTAAAAGCTCACGAATATGCATAAAGATGAACAAGAACGCATGCGTGTTTATTATCAAAAAAAAAGAGCATGCAAAGTTGAATAAGAAAACGAACGAGTCCAAGCAGTGGCCGGAGAATCGGTTTGTTTCCTTCCTTGAAGCATAAAATCTGCATTTCATTATAATATCCGCCATTTTACACTAATAATTACCAACAATCATCATCATCATCATCAAGATCATTCTATAAAATTCTTCTTTTTAAATAATAGGATTGAGATTGAAATCATTAGAAACAATGAAAATGATCCATTTAAAAATAGTATTGTTGATAAATTTATATTTAAAATTGCGAGGTCTTTCAACTTGATTTGTAGACTATTACATATAGGTACTATATGTACATATTTACGTGTATGTGTGTGTGTGTGTATATAGTGGTTAGTGTATGATTTTCTAATTGCTTTCTCACGTACTCGAATTGGCTTTTCACTTTAACGGTTCAATATTATTATTGTTGGGAATTGTGAATGGTCGCACGGTTGCTACGGAAATATCGTTGGAATTGCGGAATTTTAAAGGACGGAGGAAAGGAAAGAAAACAGATTGAATTGAGGACGATTCGCAATTGAAATTGATCGAAATTCACGATAAATGATGAGAAAAATTGTATTTATATCTTGTTTTCTCCCTCAAACAACATAATCTATCAACGTAACGTGATAGATGTACGGTAACATGCTCAAGAAAGTTCTAAAGCACACTTTCTTAAAATTATCATTAGCTCAAAAAATGGGGCGGATATGGGAGATTTCCCGCGGGGAAGACCTCTCTTATGTCTT
The DNA here is from genome assembly GCA_037464855.1 of Iselma pallidipennis. Lineage (NCBI taxonomy): Eukaryota > Metazoa > Arthropoda > Insecta > Coleoptera > Meloidae > Iselma > Iselma pallidipennis. The sequence continues at coordinate 94,459 of JAZBHA010000080.1, read as the reverse complement.
ATATTTTTAAAATTTGTCATCTTTTTTGCTTATAAAAACGCTACAAACACTTGTTTTTTCCTCTGTTTTAACATTTATACTTTAAAATTGCTTTTTGGGAAACATCTGACATTTTTGGACTTTTTCCGGAGAGTTTCCCACAGTTTTTAATCATAATAATCTCATATAAATTTTCTATTAGACTTTACAAAACTTGTCAGATCTTTATGTAAACGATAGCGTGTACGTATGTAATGTCAATATTGGACTAACAATTAGTTATTAAATTTTCGATAAGTTAGAGATTTTTAAAGAAACAAAATTTTTTTTTAAAGTTGTTAAACAATTTATATGAAAAACACCTACAGAGCTATGAAAATTTATACTTTTAGGATACAATTTGTGTTTTGATGCTTGATTTTTATTGGATCTTAAAGTCGCCATTTTGTAGAATAGAAAAACGTTAATTTCAACATAAAAATTAATAAATATTTATAAGTTGTACATAGTGTATGTTTACACTTGGCTACATTTTGCTGCATAATCATAAGAAAGGAATTATAAGAATAAGAGAATATGTAGAAGAAGGCCATTAACATTTCTTTATTATATGTCTGTTTTAATTAATTCTTACAAACTAGTTATCATTATTCCAATCTAATTCTCTATTGCCCCGCTCAATTAACCTTATTTACATAAACAATACAATTACATCTCGTCTAGATTTCGTTATAATTTGCTACTACCTAATCGTAGAATAAATAAAAATATTTAAAATAAATCATGTCAGAACAACAACAACAACATGAAAAAAAATAGTGGCTAATGTCAAATGGAAACTTGAAAATAACATTAGAAAACATGTTCTGTTAATTATCCAAAATTGATAATAATGTTAAATGAAACAGGAACGTGAGAGAGAACGTCGCCATCGTTGATATCGTGCCGATGGTATAACTTAAAATTGAATTAAATATAGTTGAGCACCTTTCATGTGGTACATTTACTAAATTACTAAGATATTATTACAAATAAATAGTAGCCCACCGATCACTCTATAATTAAATTCGTACACACACAACAACAACGACCAACAACATTGAACAGATGCCGCCGCCGCCTTGTAAACGATTCCATTCTTCATAATTCCTATTTAATCTTACTAGTTTTTTTTCTCGTCGTCTTTACTACCAATGCCATTTAACCTGCAATTAACAAAAAAAAAAAATAACCACCCTTCCCTACAAACTCACACCATATGACCTAAAGATTTTTTTTGTGTGCACTATTTTATTCAAACTAACCAAATCGATAATATAAATAGAAAAGGTAAAAAGGTGAGATGGTTGAAAATATGTGAACGAGTTTGTGTTGTTTTCTT
>JAZBHA010000080.1:80016-93032 GCA_037464855.1 Iselma pallidipennis | reverse complement strand
TTTTTTGTATCTTTTATATGGATAAATGGATAGAGGGGGCAAGATAATGTTCCCCAAACTATCAATGCCACGTAAATAGTTCTCGCCCTCGAAACTTGACCGTTTTCCTTTCGATACGAAATAATTAATTGCTTTTGGTTCTATTTGAGGGTATAGTTTGATTGAAAACCGGCGACGAAATTATAGGACCTGGACGAACAATCGGGGCGGGTTTCAATAACGATAAACCAATCAACCCCGATCAATAATTTGCCAGTTTTGTTACATATAAATATTTCTATTACACACACACACACACACACACACACACACACAAAATGATGGTGATGGTGATGAAGAAGAAAGGAAGTGAAGAGAAAATTTGAAGGATTGTTGAAAATTACGTCATATACTTGAATAGGGAGATAGATATAAAGAATCTTTAATTATAATTTAGACTTATTTTCGCACGCCATGAATGTAAAACGTTTAAAGCTTTTATTAAACCTATCATTTAGACCACACACGCATCCTGAAATTTTTTGATATATTTATAATATAGAAAGATAGATATATATATTTTTAAGAATAAAAAGATATAGGATTCACATACACACACAACCAACCAAATTTCTATAGAAACACGAATACGGAAAGGACTAATTTTCGGCATGTTTTTGTAAGATGCAACAATTTTCTTAAAACTGTATTGAATAAATTGTATAGAAGCTAGTGGATGGTACAACCCCCTTCCGGACTGATCTTCATTTTTTCAACATTATTCAGCCGATACGTAAGGCTGGAAGGATGTGAGATCCCTATAGACAACATCACCATCAAACTGGACATCCGAACTTCTTTCTTTAGAACGATTTTAAGGCCCGTTTTCCAAAAATTTTCAAATATGTATGCTTTTTTCCTATTATTATTATAATGAAGCCGCAATAGAAGTGTGATGGAATATTAATTTTGCGTCATGGTGTCTTACAATCTATGTCAGCTTTCTTTTTTTAAATATTTTCGATTTGTTTCTATGATTATAAATTACAGTTATTTTTATTTTTCTCGGAAATTATTATTTCTTTCCTCTAAGGTGAACAAAATAATATTTTAGGGAGTGTTTTGTTTACGAGATTTTTCAAAAACGTATTACCTTAGGTACGTGTTGGATAATTTTGGCAATTTTCAAAGGGTATATTCATCTCTGAGCATACGACAACTACAATCAACAAGGAAAGTATCAAATTATCCTGCACAGGGCACTTTTCCATTGCAAAATGAGTCGACGAATTGAAAAGAATCCAATGGACACATTCAAATTTAAGTCAACCTCATAAATCCATAGAAAATAAACAAATATAAGTTCGAACTAGAGAGATTAGACCACATTTCGAAAAAGTTATAAATGTGCTAATACAGAAATCGATTCCTGCTACTGCACAATAACAGCTTTTGCATCATAATTTCTTGTTCATTAAAAACGTCGTATATTTATATTTTCCACTGTTTGTAATGACATTTGATGGAGTACTTGTAAATCGAATGCAGTCACGATAGGTTTTTGTTGGTAATTACATAGACAAGGCGGCCCATAATGATGATTACTATATGCAGATTGTCGTAATGGCGTTGATAATTACATGTAAAATAGAAAAAAAAATTAATATTCATATTACTTTGAATTTGTCCTCTAAATACAGATAGATTATAATATAAATACAGTTTTAATTACTTTTTTACTTATAATTTCTTTGATTAATATTTATAAGAAACGCCATAGTAGTAGGTAGGTAGTTGCAGTTTTTTCCCGTAATCGTAATCCACCCTTCCCTTATATTGACAGACAAGTTCATTGGTAAAGTATATAATTAAAGGGCACTTAGTTTTCATTTAGTACACGCCATTTTATACAGCCTAAAATTATCCCAAACATATCGGTTCTATTGTGTATAAATTTTTTATTATTATCGATACTATAACAATAAGAAATTATCTATATTAATGTAGCCAATTTTCTTACCAAAGAAAAAAAACTTTCCCTCTTATATTTAATAATATAATCAAATCTTGTAAAATATTTTTTCTCTACCGTCTAGGTATAATTTGTAGTACAAAAGTAATTTTCCAATATTAATTAACGGATCGATTTCATTGGGAAATGCCGGCCATGTTCACTTTAGTATGCTTTGCACGAACTATAATTGAATAATTTATGGAAAATTTACTGGCTACGTGGAGTTCCGTTGAAATTATTATATCTAATTGAATTACCGTCAAGTCCAAAGCTACAGGACTAATTAGAGAACTTGATCAATATAATAACAGCTATATTGATCAATTAGATGAATTATTAATAATAATATAAAAGAAAATCCAGTTTTCTACCAAGAGGGAAAAAAACAAACTTTTCCAAGGACTATTTGTAGACAAAAACGAATTGTCTGCAAACAGAAGAAAAAATATTGCAATTTTCAAAGAGTTTCATGGACAAATAATAAGGACAATCATTGTTATTTACACCACGTTTACACAATTATTTGAATTAATAAAGAGTAACAGAAACTGTAGCGTCAATAATTGAATAATTCTCCATTACTAGTTGTTTTACAAGTAAAATATAGTTAGATAAAGTAGGTGGATAGAAAATACGGTTGTGTGTATAGGGTATAATTTAACGAATTTTGCCTAGTCGTCGTCAATAATCTAGACGATATCCTATTTGTCCGTTTATTACATAAATACATATGGAAGACATCCAATTGGTTGATTAAAATTTCAATAGTTTCTCTAACTATGTAACTCTAGGTATATAATAATCATCCCTAGCTTGCTTCACTCAACCTTTTCCATAACTATTGAATCATAAAGTATTAAAAACTGAACATTTATTGTGGAATAATTCAATAGAAAATTGTAAAGATTATATAGGATTTTGGTTATTACAACATTTATCAAGCAACAGTTTTGTAACTCCTTCACTAGAAGCACTCCAGTACAATTTTTAAGTTAATTAACTTGAAAAACAATGAAAAGTCTCAATTATCTGGCAGTTTTTCAATTAATAATAATTAACGCTAGGTGGGTTAAAAGAGAATAAACGCCCGTTCAGGGCGATCATCCAGGGCTGAAAATCGATCATCCATTAGTTGTTCCTTTGTCTGTTTCTAATTTTTTCCTTGATCCTATGTCACTCCGATAAATAAGAAGAAGAATGAAGAATAAAATCAGAATCTTGTGAGTTTTTCTGCAGAAAGTTTGCTTCAAAGCAAGTTGCGGTCCCCTATTTTGTGGATTTTTTATTGTCAACGTAAACTAAATAGGGGACAGAGTCGTACTTAAGTGTCGCAGAAGCTTGAAAAAATTCAAATACTCTTGTTTTTCAACGGAGATTAGAAATCTCTAACCTAAAATTTCCAAATACAACTCTGTTTTGTGACCAACTGTTGGAAAACTGCATGTCCAAGTTAGTGCAATTTTTCAATCGTTATTAGGATGCGAATTCACGGATATAACGAACGAAACTCTGGGGATAAACCGTTAAAAGACTAATTTTTGCAAAATTGAACATTCTCTTCAACTTCGCGGATATAATTAATAACGGTCATAGCGAACAAATTTTATGGCCCGGTGGCATTCGTTATAACCGAGTTTTACTGTAGTCGGAAACTATGCTCCTGGTAGTTTGGATTAACGGTAATTTCTGCATTTTGAGCTTATCATTATCAATACGAAAGAATGTGAACTGTACCCCCATTTGACAACTGTATAGTTTGTCACAATTAATGAATTCTAATTAACCACTTTTACAAACATTTATGCCTGTCATCACCTATTCGGAATCTTGCCATAATAACAATTACTATCATAATGAAGTTCATGTAGGTACCCCTATTGTTTTATATTTGAAAAAATTAAAGAAAATAAAAAAAAAAGATTAGTGTTGTTTTTATTCATTCATTTTTTTCTTCTTTACTTTATTGGGAATTTATTCAAAATTATAATAATAAAAATTTCACCCCTTCTTGTACGATGAGACGAATTCCATGTACGTTATATGAAAACTCATAGTTCGCATGTTCAAATTTCATGTTTCGTTCCTCTAGACACTCTAATTAATGCAGTTGTTCATATTTTAAAGTCAATAATATACCCTGAAACTACCACCTTTGCGTTTATTTAAGAATTCCTCTTCACATTAAAAGATTAAACTTTATTTTTAAAACCTAGCACCTCAATTACCATTACTTATTCTATTCGTACGTTTTTATCATTTTTTTTGGCTAAACTTTTATTTTATATAGGTACCTACCTACCGGCATTTGACCAATCATAAACTATAATAGACAAAGATAGAGAAATATAGTTGAGTAGATTAAAACGAATAAAAAATGTAAATATGTAAATCATGTGAAATAAGCTTATCGGGTGGTGCGCCAGCTCGCTAGTTTGCCTACCTTAGCGGCAAGTGCACGCACACGACATTAACCCCGATTTATATTGTTATGCAAATTTGTCGGTCTTATCGCTTCAGTTATTCAAATTTGGAAATAATGTTACCGCAGCCGTTTACGTGCCGTTATGATATATTGTGCAGCCATATTGGATTTTACGATACGATAACTTGACCTCTGCAACAATAGAGGGAAGGACCAGTGAGATATCACCCCTCATAAGTACAAATAGAGACCGAAGAGGGATATCATAGAATATTAGATCGTTAATGAGGATTATGCAGGAATCGGAATGTGTTGTTTTATACTAATTTTTTTCTAATCTAATGGTTTATAATAAAGATATGTTTAAATTGGGAAACGACCAAACGTTGAAATAAAGATAGATTTTTTGATAAAAATTTCAATGGTTTGAATAACATTTGGTTCTAATCGTCTGTTTGCAAGTTCAACATAAATCACTTGTTTCAACAGTTTTAGTATAGAAACAAGTTTTACACTAACGAAAATCTATTCTAGCTATAGTTTATACCATCAACATAGTCAATATAATCAAATGTTGTTGGGCTGTTTATTTCAGTCTTTCAGACCGGTAGGATAAGTGGGCTTGTTTAAGTAGTCGGACAGTGGCTTCAAACTCGTCCAATTTTATACAATTGTCACCTTTAAATTACTGACAATATAAAGGTGGATTTTGTTAGAAAAACTCGACATAATATTGATGATAATTTCAGGTGCGTAAATCTCTGTCCTAGTGATATCGACACACACACACTATACATATACCGCATTTAGTTATAGTATACCTACAGTTATACGACAGAAAAACAGAGGTAGAAAAGTGATATAAAACTTAACTACGATGGCTCAGGTATAATTATAAATTAGTTTGAAGAAGTTGCCACTAATTTGCTGTCAAAACAGACTTTAATATTTATGACTATTATTCAACTAGTAATTAATTAAATCAAAAAACAATTCTACACAAAATTCAAATTTGTCTAATTGGAACGTTTTCGTCAATCGATCTTTAGTAACATAATAATTAAATCGACTAATTATTGGGAAATGATGGCAACGACATCAGGGTCATTGGTTGGTACCGAATCTAAAAACATTCCCAACAAAATTAAAACCATCTTATAGGAACAAATATTTATCCTCTTATATTACTATTATTTAATATATAAATACTTATAATGTTTAGATATAAAGTAATCTCGTCTTCTGTGAGAAGAACATTTATCATATCAGTTGTTAACAGTGTATTTTATTGAATATTGTCGTGATGATGGAGATAATTATAGTAATCGAATATAAGGGAGTTCGAATTAAATACTTCCACATAAAGCTAGTTTAAAAACACTTAAGACCACATCAACTATATAATGAGTTTAAGCGTTAAATGAATATTAAAACGTACCGGACAGGTTCTAAGATAAACATTTTATAAATAATAATGATAATACGTGTAGTATAAAATACAAAGAAAAAATCATCAGGTGGTCGTCGTTTTTAAAGTTATTACAATGCTATTAGAAAATTAAATTAGAAAAGAACGTCTATTACAAGGAACAAAACAAACAAGAAAACACATAGGTAATAAACCGATTTTTCCGATTGACTGATCTATGTCTTTATTTTGATAAAGTTTACAGTGCCGAGGAAGCAAGGGCTAATTGCAACGAATTTGTATTTTTACTTATAAGAAGAGGACGTCTTTAATAACTAAGCTTAACTACTTTTTTGTCTATGAAAACCTACAACAAAAGTACCTTCATGTGTTTCAAGCTGCCCCATTACTGATATAAGTTGCAACATGTCCTCTGATTAGATACATTTGATTTCTCGATCTTTAATAGATTTGTTCTACCCTTTAGATATCTATAAGGCGAGAGAGTGCCGAATAATGAATAATGAATTCTTTAGCGACTGCACTAAATTAAAAGGCTCTTGAGACCTTGTTGTCCCTTTTCATTACTTCTTGGGGTGCTGAGACTTTTCCTGTTTTCTGTTTGTAGTTCCTCATTCTAGCAATGAAATTCTTTATTTATGATTCTAGAATGTATTTAATGTTGTACCTATACGTTAACACTGTTATGTCTTTCCTATAATAAGACCAAAACAGCCGAAAATTCACTTACCACTCAAGAAAACACAGAAATTCCTTCAATACTGAATACAATGTATCACACAATAAAACGTCAATGTCCGCGGATGCTTCTTCACAATATAAATTGATTGTCCAAGTGCTGCTGCTCTAGTAGATTCCAACTAGCCATACATACATAAGTAAAACTAGCCCCTGTTTCACCTATGTGGCGCCTATGCACTAAAGTGCATCAAGAGATTATTAATTTGGGTAAATGTTTCGAATCAATTAGAACATGTGCTGGCTATCTTTGGCTAACCTATCGTTTAATCATTAGAACCAATAAGTAAACTCAATTATTTACCATACATTGTCCTCAACTTGGTTTATTAAAAGGAAAATAGGGAAAAAGCTTAATTATTGTTAGGATATACCTGAGTATTAAAGATAAGTTGTAATTTGTGATCCTTTACGAATGTAGTAATTGCCACATTAATAAAATAATTCAAAGTCTCTATGAAGGACGCACGTGTAACATGATTTTAGCATGTAGGTTCTATTGATGTTTTATTTATTAATGGGTCAATCCGTAAGAACAACAACTACTATTACCTAGCAATTACATTGAACTGAAGTTAAAGGAATTGACCTTATTGGAAATTATATTAGAAATGCAATACGAATTTGATAGTTCGTAACCTTTTTTCCTATGAAATAAATAGAGGACATAAGAAAAAGCAGAGAAGGGAGAAAACATCTCGTGTCATCGAAGCATAAAGAATTTTAGCTGTTAAAACTGTACATTTTCTATAATTCGTCATTCTTCTGATCCCGTACGAGTCGGATTATCGAGTTTTCACTTTTTGCTTAAAATATGTAGAAATCAAGATTAAGCAGGTACCTAATATCCTTTCGTTAAAAGTGTTAGCAAATTTTGTTTCCTAAAATAAAGCTTTTCGGGTCAATTCAAACGTATTTTTAATCGAATAACGGTGGAAAGCACTACTTGCTCCTTAGCGTTGTTTTCGCATCTATGGCAAGCCTTATACGCTAACGTCTTTCAATTACAGGAAGTCTTATTGTAAGGTAGATAACTATCTAATTCGTTTTTTTTTTTTTCATTAAAATGGGCGAAACCTTTAACTGTTCTTGTATTATTTATGATTTTCTATCTCTTCTAAAAAAAAATAATAATCATCTGCCATGTTACCGCTACTTATTTTCTCAGTTGTTAGAAATTTAGCTTCCTTTCAGTTTCAAATCAATATTTCCACTTATGTTTGCCGAGTAGTCATCCATCCATTCTTGATCTCATTCCTTAATCGTTCCTCTGTCGGCATTATAAACATATCCACCACAAACACCTCTGCATATTACGTCCACTAAGTCTTAAACATCTCGTCCTTATCTCTGTCTCACGAGTAACATAAAGAATCACCTTCTGTAGCAAACAACAACGACAACAACAACAGCCAACAACCAACAACCAACAACCAACAACAACGACAAAGAAGAAAAATAGCGAAACTCAATGATAATGAAGAAGACGAAGGAATCGATGTGGCGACGAAACGACAAAATACGTTATTTACGTCTCAATTTGGCGATAATGAGTCCGAGAAGAAGAAGAAGAAGCAGAGGAAGAAGAAGAAGAAGTTGTAGCAGTAGAGATGCTGGATGCTGTTGCTGTTTGACAGGAATGGTATAAAGTTTATTTAGAATATGTGTGTGTGTGTGTGTGTATGAGAGAGATAAAAAAGGCGTGCTCGTGTTTGCTTTCATACAAACATAAGCTCCGCCTTTGTGCCGAACCATTGGTGTGCGAGAGGCGTTGCCACTGGGCATGAACATTCTCCGATTGCGACTGACCAATCTTGGATCAGATTGATTTACGATTTTTCTTCCTGTTTTTTTTTTTCGTCTTGATTGTATTTTATTTTATGGATAGGTAAGTCTTATTATATGTGTGAATAAATCAAAGAAGTGATTAATGTTGTTAAAATATTGATTTCCATAAAAGAAGGTTAATTTTACAATGTAAAACTCACATGGTTTAACAGTAAATAACAATAGGAGTACAAAAAAAAACAGTATTACTTTATCACTATTATTAATGAAATAAAAGAGTTTTATCAATACCGAGGCTGATTTTAGGAAAATATTTAACAAACAGTAATTTCCTTTACTGTTAATTGAATTACCCTTCACAAAGGATATTGTTGTGTGGCATCATTTTCAACAATCAAATAGCGTGTTTTTATTTAGGAAAATTTCACATTATTGATTATAGAAATTCATTTTAATTTTCCTTAATGAAACAAAAAAAAAACCTGTAATTAATCAAAACCTGATTATCTTCTCTAGGTGCCAGTTACGCCGGCTTCTTGTTGTATTTGTTTTGTATCGTATGTTACGGTAGCTGAAACGATTCGTCGTTATCATCAAGCAGGATCGCACATCGGACGTCGCTCTCCTGATCTTTGCCCGTACTGCTCCCGGCACCAATTCCTTTTCTTTCTTTATATAGGTAGTATAAAAAAAAAATCCTTCCACATCTTTTATCGAGTGGTATTGTTAAGGTGCCGACCGACAGACGAAGAAGCTGAAAGGTAACCAAAGGCAGTGGGCAGAGCACAGGAGGGCTCAAGCCTGCCTATCGTGTGAGCACAAGTAGCCAACCGAGCTCGAGGTAGCGCCGCTTACCTGCCAGGTAGCTATAGCGCAGTCATTCAGTGTCGTGCCTGCAACCGATGAGCTTCAATCCGTCGTCCTCGTCATCTTCATCATCAACATCACCATAATCACCATTATCGTCTTCGAAATTTCCCAAGTCCCGGTCAAAAACAAGATTTGTGAAAATTCTTTAATTAATTAAAGCAATAATATTTGAAAATTAAGTGAATTATTCGGTTTTAATAAACGGAATTTGTCACGAACTAATGAACAATTCGAGTGATTATCCAACAAGATGTTGATCTCGAACGGAACAACAATAGGAAGTGGGAACGATTTCAGCAGCGTGCCAGGACTTTCCGGGTGCTGTCCGGTCGCTCCTGCGGCCAGGTCGGCCATTGTCAATTGGAAAATGGATTCTGTTGGTCTACCGGCGCCAAATACGGCGCCCAGTGTCCTGTCAACAGCTCTACCATTATCGCCCACAGGTTAGAACATAATTTTTGATAATAATAAAACAAAAATAATCACAAAATCAAATAAACAATCGAAACGATAAATTATTATATTTGAATAATATAATGACCAATGTTGTTTTTGGTATTGGTGAGAGCCGTCGCTCTTAGCTACTTAACTTGTCAGTCATCACATTAAGGAAATCACCGGAATCTTTACAATGCAACAACATAAAAAAACACGAAAGAAATACCAGGTGGTTATAAAATTTGAGAAAATGTTAATTAGGACGAATCCGTGACTATTTAACCTTCATGGTTTCTCATTAATATATTTTTTTTTACAATATCCTCTATATATTTCAACAGGAAAATATAGCCATTATTCAGATATTGATTATATTTAGATAAATATTTAGATTTTATATTTTAAATCGGATCAAATTCGCATAAATAAACGTTAATGTCAGATTTAATTAATAATAATTATAATTTATTAATTTATAATTCAATCTAATTTGCCTAAATGTGCCTATAGAAATTATTTTGTTATTGGATACAAATTCCTGAATCACAATTTTATTAATTAATTAGTTTTTAATGTTTACAACAGACCCTTCTATGCTAACTTTCAATTATCAAAGATTGTTCATTTTGTAAATCAATAGAATCGAAATTTCTCTTTTGTAAATAATAAAAATGTTAAAGTCACTAACTAGCCAACAAAGTTACCCAATTTGTGCCCATCTCATTAAATTATAAACAATGATATTTTATCGTCTAACAATAAGTTCTATAAAATATTAATTGAAAAGTTTACCTGAAACAAATTTCTCTTATAAGTATGTAGATATTTATTATAAGCTAGTTTTTTCATTGTTTCCTGCTTTGTTATCAATTTTTTCTCCTTTTGGATCGTCCTAGAATTACATATAATAAGAGTTTTATAAATTTCTGGTTGTTTAGTAAAATACGTATCGTTTTATCAATTTAGAGTAAATTATCCATTGGTATATAGTATCGATGGAATTATAGCTAATAAATGTTTTAGGTTGCTAGTTATTAGAAACAAGTAGGTATATAAGGCCTCAATATAACGTATTTAAATATTCATTGTGGGAAGGATAGCATGTAGGCAGAACCAATAGGCACCTACTTGGATTTTATTTGTAATTATCTTGTAAAATAAATGGTAATAAAATGATACAAAAGTTGGAGAGACTGAAAAATTCTGTCTGAAGCTATAGAAAGAATTGGAAAATTCTATTACTGGCTAGTTTTATTATTGTGTTTGAAGTGTTATTTAATTTAATCGATTCCTTCACAACTCTTCAATAAATAAATAAATTCATTTTATTTATCGATATTCGATAATTTGTTGATGATAAATTATTAATGGTATTATCATTAATTTGACTTTCTCAAGACCTGAAATTCTTGATTCGTTCAAAGCAATTGGGGATTGGCTACTTATTTATTATTCTCGTCTTCCCTGCTTTTTTACTACAAAAATTGTGACACTATATACTACATAAAGTAATGCAAATCCTTATTTATGCATTGAATATGCAGTAGCAACAGGTTTAAAGTATATAGTGTCTAACAAATCAATTCTGATAGTGTAAATTTTATAAGATTGATGATAATGCACCAATAAGATAGCTACTGGGTATTTGGAACTCTTTCCTTTTTTTGAAAGTAATTTGAAACTTCAACAATATATCTGGTTACATATTAACATCTTGGACACGAACAGGTCATCGAGAAATTGGACCGAAAAAAAAACAACAAAAATCATCAGTAGAGACTACCGTTTTTCAGTTGAATTAAAAATGAATTTCTGTAAACTAGAAAAAACCACATGCTTTATAAGGTTGAACAATTTGTCATGATGTCTATTCCCATAAATATTATTGGTTTTATTATTGATATGTGCAACTTTCAATTCGTTGTGCACGACAACATTTTAATTGTGACGTTTTTTTTGTTTTCGTCATCATCGACATGCCACTACGGATATTGTTAATTGATAGCAATTATCAAGATTTACAGGTTTTATTAGAACTTGATTCGAAGTGTAGTCACTAAGCGATATAAATATTAATTATGACAATCGGACTTGAGCCGGTTTTCTTGATCCGTTTTTTAAATAAAAAAGCCAAACTTCCATAAATAATTTTAATTATTTATTAGAAGGGTGAAAAACACTATTGAAGCGATAATTGGCGACATATCTGAATACAAAGAGTGACTGCTGTTGAGAAATTTCTTAATAAAAAGCGGTAATTCAATAATTTATTAACATTGAATCAAGGTTTGGTTTTAGTACGTACCTATTTATAAAAACAATTTAACCTTTACATAATTTGTAAGAAAATCCATATTTGGGTAAAATGTACTCCTGATTGCTACATAAAAATATATCGTGGTCCTTTTTCAGGTCAATAATTTTTAGCTACACCTATAAAATTGTTGAAATTATAGTTTCGGGTATCACGGTTTTATTACTTGACAGAAGAATTTAAAACTGTAGACCAGTGATTCTCCACCAGGGTGTCGTAAGTATAAGAGAGGGGTACCGCGAGCGAGTTCTGTAAGATAAATACAGATAAGTTTTGCTTATAGGTACTCACACGCAATATAATGTCAATGTGATGTCAGTAGGGTGCCTTCAAACTGTCATACCTTGTGTTAGGGTGCCGGCGCCTAAAAATTGTTGAGAACCACTGCAGTAGACGCACCGCACCTATAGTTGGGACAATTCACCGAGGCGAGAGCAGATGTCTATTTTATCTTGACTAAAATAACTATTACTTATTTTGTACAGAATAATTACTAACATAATGTTGTTAAAAAATATTCCTTTCCCAGCTCAATTGCTAAAAAGCTTAGTTCTGTTTATCAGAAATAGGTATATCGTCTGTTGAACTAACAGGGCAATCATGAAGCAAGAATTATTTGAGTAAGGGTCTGCTGACAGACTGGACTGTTTTGACAGTAAATTCAAATTTAATTCTAAACGTAATGGCATATAATATTCTCTAATTGTAAGCTCTATTACACCCCTATATGCTTATTAACCATTTCCTCGTTGTTCTAGGACCAGAAAACAATTCAACCTATTATTAAATATGAGTCTCAAATATTTTACCAATAGGTAATGAACGAGTATTGCAATGATTCACAACATTTTCTATCCCACATTATTTTTACTACAAAACTATAGGTAATACAATTTAGGCTAAACAACGTGTATAGGGGAAACTTGCCTTATTCGTACCTGCGCCTAATTCGTACCTCCACTGTTTCTTGTAAACTATGACACTAATAATCGCCACAAGTGGCCGAAAAGGTAGGTAAGAGTTG
>JAZBHA010000080.1:48003-79964 GCA_037464855.1 Iselma pallidipennis | reverse complement strand
AAAACTTTCGGCCGCAGCTTTGAATCTATGACGAAGTGTGCGCCTATTTCGTACCGTATAGTGAATCCATAACCATAATTCGTACCGGTACGAATTGGGAAAAAATATTTTTGTGTTTGGTAAATTATGAGGAGAAAATAGGGAAGAAAATATGCACCCCATGTGAGACATGGGTACACAAGCTTTGTGCAGGAACAGACCAAAGTACGTTTGATTATGTATGTGATTGTTGTAAGAAGTAGGTACGATTTAGGATAACAGCAGTACGATTTTGGGGTATTGGTCTTAAATCGTACTTTTTTCAGGTTTTCGAAAAACTGTTTTTTTTTCAGGAAGTTTAGAGTTTTCATTTTTGTTCAATTATTAGATTGTTTCTTCTATTAACAAAGAGTTTATTACAACGACCAGCGTGTCTTTTTCTGTATTTTTCACTGAGTTATAAGCGTTTGTTCTTAAGTGGTACGAATTAGGCAAGTTTCCCCTAATACTCTAACCCGAGGCTTCCGTTTTATGAAAATGCAAAATCTAGGAGAATAGAATCATTTATGCAAAGTAATCGAAATTAATAGTTTTTCTAATTAAACTAATTTTGATAATTAGATTGTGATTCTATGCCAATGTTTAGACCCATGTTGCCTTTGAAAACTATAATAGCAAGTTTAGGCCCACGGTAAAAAAAGTTAGCCAACCACTGGCCTAGATGACTATTTTCACCAGAAGATCACTTTTTAATTAAAAAGATAAGTAAAGCTTAGAGCAACCATTGCAGGAATGTGTATGCAGACCTCTTGGTATCGGTGGAGCACAGGAACTGATTTAGACATTTAGTCCATAAAATCTAAAAACGTGTCAGCGATCACTTTCTGGTCTCTCTTACAGTAAATAATTACAGTACGGTAAATAACAATCCTCCAGGTCGTGATTTTTGTCGTCTTATAGCAATTACATATTGAGTATCACTTCAAAGTGGACATTTCGAACTTTTTTTTTCAAAATTTTGTAGACAAAAGAATATTTTTTAAAGCTTCATTTTGCTAACTTTTTGTTTATTTTTTAGTCAATCTCTCTAGTTAAAAATGAAAAACCTGTAACACAGCAGTTGGATTGTATCCTGTAGGTGTAATAAACTGATCATCACTTACAATTATAAAGATATGATAGTTGAAGGTGTTTTACATTATGCTATTATCACGCTATTATTGTATGTAGGTATATCTTCTTAAACATAATAAATACATTACTGGAAATTGATTATGGTGGCTATGAAATTTACAATCAATAACAATTTAAGACTATCTGGTTAAAAAAATACTGAAAACAGGTGCATTTCAGTCTTGTCAAAATATTTATTATATGCAATCGTTGTCTTTTTCCTTAACAAGATGTAATGAACACGATACAAATTAACACACACACAAACGACATGTGTTTGTTGTTGGTTTAAACAAGACGTTTTCAACAGATTTGATTAGGGCCTACAATATACCCAGATGGTAGCCGAATGGTTAGGTATAATGAATTTAAATTTATTTCTGCATGTTTTGTGTGTGTATAATTATTTCTTTTATTTAAAAAAATACATAATTCTCTACAAAATTATTATACTATTAAGTTATTTATAAATTACAGTTGCATCTTCACCGACAATTACAAGTGCAGCAGGAGCAACTTCAGTTGCCTCATCTACCGTCCCATCATCATTAGGACCGGCGGCGTTACGTGAACTATATGGAAATGCTGGTGCACCCGGACACCCTCTAGCATCACTGGTATCCCAACAGAGATTCTTAGAATTGTCCCGGTTCGGCTTACGACATTACGATTTAGCTCAACATATGTTAACGCAACAGGGTGCTGTAACGAAACTTCTAGGTAAGTTTAATGTCCAGTCAAACTAATCTTAGATCGTTGTCTTGAGCATTGAAATTGGATAGAAGTTTTGGTTGTTGTTGTTTTTTCTTTTATTGTTTTGTAATGGCGTCAAATAGAAACGATCATCATTATCATCATCATCACGTTGCAAGACTAGATCCTGCGGTTATCCTTCTACGGCTTCGCTGATATAGCCGCAACCGAAACTATGCTGGATGTCTAATAAAGGAGTTTTCGTTCGCATGAAAAGACGTCGATAATAGCCGCCGTCACAATTACAACGAATAATTGCCAGCGTGTAAAAGGCAAGCACTCACACATGTCTATTCGTTTTATTATTATTATGATGGGCGAAATTGACTGAATGTCGATATAGTAGAGGGCCAGAGGGGGGAAGGAGACGAGAGTCATGCTTCGTTTAGTCAATTGCATGTTATACGTGCATGAACATTATAATTTTTACCTCACGGACACAATAAAAGAATTGACGGATTTTGGAACAGTGATCAACAAAAAAAAGACCAAACATGATGCTCAATTTTCTAATTTAATTTGTTTGTTTTGTTTTGTGTGTGTGTTTTTTGAATGTTATTGTTGAAATATGGTCGAAATGTGCGGGTGGGGTATTCAATGTTGTAACTATTAATCGTCACCCTAATGACTCTAATGATTATGTCGAACCAATAGAATTAGCTGGTTTTCCAAGCAGGAAACGCACAAACCGTGAACAGATCCCACCTCACCCCAACTTGATGATGGCCATGTTTTATTATTATTTCAACATGATGTCGTGACGACGGGACCCATTTTTATCAATTGATCATTGTATACACAGACCGGCGAGATGGCATCACACAACTTACATAAAATTGCAACAAAACATATGTTTTAATACATGCAACTGTGGGTGCAATTCGTAGAATTGCATGATGCCGTTGACACTAGAATACCTGGACTATTTTCACATTAATTACCCGGGAAAATTGACATAATTACATGAATTGTGACACTTGTACGGATGCAAATTGACAATTTCCTGTTTATAAATTAACGCGAAACGCAATGGTAATTCCGAGATTTTAAAATCGTATTGACTGTTTTTTTTTCTTACTGAAGGAAGTGCGTACGCAAATCGTTAAAACTAGACAAAGTTCCGAGACAATTTGGAAATTATCGGCGTGTAAAACACAATAAAACTTCTTAATTTCATCAAGCGTAAACTTGTTAATTTCGCAGCGTAGTGAGCAATTTTTGTCGCGTTTCATTTTTTTATTATAATCCACTACTGGCCTATCATTTCAAGTATTTATCACTTGAGAACACGTAGACAAGTAAATAACATTTCAACCGGATGTAACGAATTTCTTAATGAAAAGTACGCTTTCAGTTTAAATTACTATTAAGAGTAGCTCAGTTTTTTGTTGTTTGGCAACCTCTATTTTTTTTGTGGTCCAGTAGAGAAGGTAGTAGTTGAAACTGTCTAGATAATTATCAAGGGAGGAAACGAAAAAATCGCCAACTTAAAGAAAATATGTGCGAAAGAAAGAGAACGATTGACGGTATTACAGTAGCTGAGAAATCTGCATAGAATGCGCCGTTGTAATCGTTGATTTGCCGATCTAAACTACTTAATAATTTCCGTTCACAAACAAAATGCAATTTAGAACAGAACTAAAGAAACAGATCTAAAATTATCTGCAATTGTATATCGGACATAGATCACCAGAAATTCCCTAGTAGGTAAATCTATGCTTGAATCCGAATAAAAAATGGAAAAGATTAATTGGTTTGGAATTTATTGGGTGAATATTTCGAGAATGCTGTTTGTTGTAATTTAGAAAATTTGTCATTCAAGTTTCATTATATGAGTAAGTGAATGTGAAAAAAAAACAGTAGAGGTATAGATAAATAAATGGTCGGAGATATAATTAGAAGTTTTTCAACGATTAAAATTTATTTATTTAATAGCAGATGAAACGTAATTCTTGATATGATGGCATGTTGGTTAAATTTTAAAATTAATAATTAGCTAGAAAATTGTTGGTTTCTGAATAGATATCGTGCAGGGTCGCCTCCAGCTCAACAAATAAATAATGAACAACACAACAACAACAACAATAATAATAATAAAATTAGAAATTAAAAGCTCCAAATTTTTAACAATAAAACTATTCATTTTTGTTTTCACAAAAAAAAAATTTCAAACTCTATTCTAGGTATCAGGAAATAAATGATTTTCTATTATTGTCTAATTATATATAATATTCTCGTTTGATTGATATTTATGTTGATTAGATGTCTTTTCTTACAATTAGTGGATTCTGTGTAAAATTGCAATGCAATCACAAAATAATTGCCAGTTTTGAGTCTGGTGATTGTCAGAAGCGCGTCATGGTTTGCTTTCAAACAAACGACGGAAGGCCAGTTAAACGAACAAACGGATTAAACGTTATAATACACTGTTATTATTCGTAATATTTCATGTCGTCCTTACTTGTTTGATCCATTTCTAAGATATACAAGTTTTTTTCTACAAGAAAACGATCGAATTTTACTACACAACTTGCGTGTTAATCAAATAGGTCCACGTTTGTTAAATTATTTAGAAATTAGAAATTTTACTAGACACTTGTAAAAATATAGAGATGACACAATTATATTTCATATTTTTATTTGTAGAAATTTATTTTGTGAAAAATTTCGGGAGCTGCTTGTCGGCCAATTAACACACGTCGTCTGAAAATCTTTATGAGTAGATTATAATTAACTTAAGTTGAATGGTATTTTATAAATGTTTCGGCACTGTATATTAGCATATCAGATAAGTAAGAAAGATATAGATCGCTTTGAACAGTTGGGGTATATAGAGCTGCCTGTTTTCTTTTATACAATATACACGATCAACATACCTATTTGATACAATATAAGTAGTACTATATATAAAAACAACACTAACAACAACAACAACTGGACGCCGTATTGTTATCGGTTTGGGGCGAAAACGACGCTATAAATTTGAGCTTAATTGTTGCTGAAAACCGACCACGATTTATTACAACTCGACTCGTATTATTTATATCCATAATTCGTAATAAATGATAGGGATTCTAGACGTAATCCACAGATTTGTTATAGATTTTAATTACACACATCGCCGACTCGATTAAGATCTTCAACAATTTTTTTTTATTGGTTGGATTATAATTTTTTTCCTTTATAGTTAAACTATAAAGGATGCTTCCGATTCATATCAGTTTGACTGTGTTTAAGAACTAGACTGGTAAAATCATACCTGTTGATCTTTTAAAAACGAAACAGAGAGAAATGATACATCTGAATGATGAAGTGGATGTGTGGCGTCATTTCAAAATTTAGACCTTCCCTGGGGGCCTGCTTTACTATTTTTTTCCAGTTTCGAAATTAAAAGATTTCTTTCTTTTGAATGTTTCCGTTTGTTTGTGATTAAGTGATGACTTAACAGATAAAATGATTCTTCTAAAAATCGATAATATTAGTAGAATGATTCAAAGTTTTTTGCAGTGGAGGATCTAACGTAAAGCACCAGTTCCTATATTTCAAAGCTGTTGATTAACAATAAAGATCTCATCTATCTGTTCTATTTACTGAGTTACTGACTACCTTATCACGAACGTATCTACCTATCTGTTTTTATTGATAAAATGTAGCGCAGTTCCTTGACTGATCAATACTGAATTCATTAATTACGGAAATTAAAAATACTTGTTGTCGTCTCACTCGGAAATCAATTAAACACGATTACAAAGTTGTATATACCTACTATGTCGGTTGAATTTTGGTTGGATTCGATTTGTTATGTTGGGGTTGATAAAGTTGTGGAGGGCGTCGATGGGCGCCGGCGCACCGTCCGAGTTACCTCCGGACACGGAACTATCCTATTGTATACCTATGAACCTCTAAATATAAATAATCGATCGTTTGTTATATTGTAATTATTATACGTACCTACGTTTTGAAATTATAGTGGAACAAATAAAATGGTAAATGTGCTTAAATAAATAATTCCCATTTTGTATTTTAATGTGATACGATAATTCCAGCTATTAATAATGATATTAAATATATCTACTTGATACACTGAGTCAGCCATTTTGTAGATCGCATGTTAATAAAACCTTGAGTAAGAGTAGTATAAGTAATAGGTACTCACAGACTACACAATGATAACTTGCCGGTTTTACGAGACTCTTTATGTACCTATCTATATACAAATTATATACGTATGGGTGTACATACATGAATATGCAATGCATTTAAAATCATGGATGGACTTAGTCTATAGATCTTCGAATACTGACACCCAAAACGGAACAGAACAATAAATAAAACCGCGAAATGACAGCTGTTAATTAGAAAAGATAATTGCAAATCATATTAAGCTTACTGAAAGTCCTACCACACACGCACATCTCTGTATTTTTTTGTCAATTGTTTTTGAGGTTGAACCAAGTGTGAATTGTAACTCTGGCAAATTACGGTATTAGGTCGGATTTTTGGTCGAGCTTTAGGCAAAACACTACAACTACAGAACTAACCGATTCGTGTGTAGGTACACCGTCACGGCTTGAGGGCACCCATATACATTGTCCTTTCATTGTCGGCACAACCATAATTAGTCCACCCATTTCTCGTTGTGTTTTCCTGTTTTTTTTTGTTGTATTCATTCGTTCTTCTTACTCAAAATCAAAAGTATACTATGTATTTACATATATGTATAGAGACACACACACGCATGTTAATTGAAAAGTTTAGCAGGAGAAATTGTTTTGCGTGTAAGATGATGTGGTCTTATCGCCGTTAGCTAGACGGCTACTTGGAATAGTTAAATATAAGATACATGCAAACATAATTAGTTTGTGTAGTTTACAAAAATCCTTTAGTTTCATTGACTTTCGCAGGACATGGCGTTTTGTTAAAAAATTAATCTCTACCGGAGATCTTGACCGTAACAATTACTTATAAATTTCCATCCTTGCACAATATTATATGGAGAAAGTGTACCAGCGATTTCGGTCCAAGCGAATCTGAATCAATTAGAATCAGTCAAAATTAACTCGAATCTGAGGGATAAACATTCATGTCACAATCAACAGCGTAATATACATAATATACTGTTGTCTTTTACTAAAAGTATTGGTTTTTCAATGTGGTATTTTATTGTTGATTCATAAATCAAACTTGAATCATTGTAGTAGATCGATTTGGATTGAGGCTGTGTACACGAATACGTGGGCGATTGTTTCGTATGTGTGAATCTTCGCCAGTCAGATTCGGGTTGGTCTAAAAGGGGCCTGTGCGTGATAAAAAGTAATAAACACCATATTACATTAGGTGTAAAAGGGACGAAACCTGATTCAGTATTTAATTAATTTGTTTGATTTTCTGTACAAAAAAAGCTCTGCGCTGTTTTTTTTTTGTGCTCAATATGTTTGAAATTATATTTTTTGTCTTGTCGGTTATAGAAACCTCAATCAAGAGCGGGACAGTATTATTATTGAACCAAAATAGTTCAGGATTTTCCACTTTTTTATTAGAAAAAAATGAGATTAGTGTAATTCTAGTCTGTACTACTTATTAGTTTTGAAGTTTTATTTCTGAATTATTCAGAATAATATTCTATAAATTAGTTTTTTCTTTGAGTATCATCGATCAGTGGAATATTTACAATATTTCTACATATCGATTCAAATTTTTTCCTGTTACCACTGGGAGATAATCTTGTTGTTATTATTATTGTTGCTATTGTTGATACGATTAATGATTTTAAAAAGAAATTGATGTAAGGAGGAAAAAAAACGACAACAAGAAATGTCTAGAAAGAATACCGACTTTTATTGCTTACTGTTAGACCAAAGCGAGCATTGTTGTTTGTGGAAAAACAAGTAAAAAGTTAAGCATTGACACAATGGTTTCCTTAAATAGTGCTAATAAGAAGTTTTGCAAACAGAATACATCATGAAATCTGTAGAATGATAAAAAGTTCGGCATCCGTCCAATGGTATACGTTGAAGAATGTACAACGGCTGATAAATATCGAGTATTGCAGGAACAAATTTATAGACAACAACGGACTGTTTCGATTTACAACTTTCGTATACGTAGCTTGTTCTTGTGATTTTTCAATACTATTTGTCGTTTATCTGTTATCTTGTTTTACTATTTTTAAATATATTTTTGAAGAGAAAAAAGCCGATTTTAAAGCAAACAAATCACGGGTGAAGAAAAACATTGATTTTTCGTTGTGTCGGATGAGCTTCAATTGATTTTCGGAACAAGTCTCGCATACAATGTCCATAACAGAATTTTATATCATTTTAATGACACAAGTTTTTGTTCGAATGTAATTTATATAAGACTGTTTAGTGTGTTGTGAATTTATAAATACTGAAGGGAAGTGACTGGCGTGGATGTATGTACCCTTCTTCTCATCGACAAGTGTGGACGTGGCAGATGTCGTCATGATATTTATTGTTCTACTGATCGAATGCAGGTCAACACTATGTATTGACAGCAGGTGGATTACAAGAGTTTTATTTCTATACAAAATTTATTCCATATTTGGTCGAATAGATCATCCCTTAATTGAAAGGCACAACTGCAAAATTTTACATTCTTTTTCTTTATTGTTTCACTATGAATAATTTAAAGTGCAAATAAACATAGAATAAATTTTGTTGCAGGTACTCTTCGTCCTCCAGGACTAATAGGCGGTAGTAAACCTAAAGTAGCCACACCAGCTGTTGTTTCAAAAATAGAACAATACAAACGTGAAAATCCTACGATTTTTGCTTGGGAAATTCGGGAACGCTTAATTTCTGAAGGTGAGCTTTTTTCAGTAATTCAAAATCTTATTAGGTGGTATACATATGTACATAAGTACAGTTTTTAATAATTTACGAGAACATGATTTTTGTGCGTGTCGTTTAAAAACGTCGTATGTACTCGCTACGTAATTAAGGTGGAAATTAAAAGCAACGCAATTCATGTTCCGTGACTATAGTTGGAACCTATAACGATTCGTGTGAATGGACAAAACGTTCGCGTTATGCTCAACACTTACAAGAAATAATAAAAAACCACAAGTCTTATTTTTTATAAAGAACAGTGCAACAATGAAATGACAATGTTTAAGGGTGGCTCATGTTGTTTGGGACGGCCGAACAGTGCCATTGGCAATGGCGGTTATTGTTAAACGAAACCGCATATAATTATATAGGTCTGATATATAGAAGGGGGAGGATGAGAAAATTATATGGTTTCGGGAAAGACATCCTCAACAATAACGGCACAAATAACAACAGAAATTTGAATCTAAAAATTCAACGGATTCCAATTGGGAAAGTTGTATCTTATGATCAATCTCTCCAAAAAAGGGGAGGTTGTTTTTTGGTTAGAAGACCAATTACACCGTGACCGATGAATGATTAATAATTGTAGATTTATCATCCCAGTCGCATTGATCATGATCACACTCGGATGCAAGCAGAGAGATACCATCACTTCGATATGATTTATCTGCACGTTAATTTCCCATTCAAAGCCTCCGGCAACAGTAAAGAAACCAATTCTGATATCTCTTCTCTCCCCAACTGACAAAAGAAAGCCAATGCCACCGCAGCTACATCAGTTATCAATTTCTTTGTAAATTGAATACGGCCCTAATTATCCAACAAAGTACAATATCTTTTCAATTGATGTTGGTTCTTCGCGGTGGGCCATCTAAACTGATCATCGCAAATACCTTCAATACACTTAAAATAATAACTACAACACGTCGAGTCTAAGTCTGCATCGATTCAATAGTCGTGTTGGTTATGGTCATTCAATTGGACACGCGACTGAAAAGGCCAATTGTCTGTGGAATTCTTTGTCTGTTGCTCACACCTCATAATGGGACATGTAGTTCTGTCTCTATTGCATTCCGGGAGTGTTGTATAAAGCCTTCACTGATCTATAATTGAATAGGAGTAATATTTTTTTTTCTTAGAAATCAAGCTGGTATTCAATAGCTATTCATTTCATCTGCAATTACGATAATTTCAACTGATCTATTAAAATTAATAGTTAGAATTGGTTATCTTTGACCACCAGCTGAATCAATTCCGTTACAGTCTCAACATTTATTAGATAATTTTACAATCTTGTATGATGATATTTTCAGAAATTGTTATGACCTCTCTCAATGGTGCAACAAATCCAATTTTATTAATTCCATATCTGTCAGCCATTTACGTTGTAACTCGTCTATTTACCACTGTTCTTCGATCATCTTGACGTAGAGAATCATTAATACGTGAAGATCGACAGCATCGTGATCGTTGAGTTGACAAGATAATCGCCCATCATTACAAGTAAAGTGCGATATGAGACCCTTTGATGATGTCTCAACATTGCCATCGGAATCGTTATCGTTATGACCCTAGTACCGTACGGAGAATTGAAAGAAATAAAGATGCAATGAACGGTTCCCATTGTCATTGATCGGTCGTAATGACTCGACCAGACTGTTTGTTTAACTCAAATTAATCGTTTCCCAGGTTCGGACCACTCAATTCAAGAGGACCTTTATAATACCTTGAATGGTCCTCAAGATTTCAACACATTCAATCCAATGGAACAATAGGACGATTTCTGTGTGTGTGTCTGTGTGTATGTTTCTTTTTCAATACGTGGCGGAATTTGTCTGAGCCCAAGGCACAAACAATTCTGATGATTTTAATGACGGGACACGATCATTCTTGGTTCCGGGCTAGATAAGCGGAATTCCGGCGTATAGGACGTTTTCTCGGTCTAGTGGACGAGATCTTACCGGCCACCTGCAGTAATTCAACTTACCCTTTAGAGGCGGCGATCTTTTCCGCGCTGTAGGGGGGCGTGATTGAGACCGTTTTGTCTGATTACCGGTACCACACCTTTGTGTGACAAATCGAATCGAGATTTTACATTAACTGGATTGCTTAACCAACCGTTGGATACAATAACTTTTAAATACAATTCCTAAACATTAGTAACGATTCTTAAACCAGTTCTCATTTCAAATATACCTATATTTATTTTCTACTATAGGAGTTTGCACAAACGCTACAGCACCGTCTGTGAGTAGCATCAACAGAATATTAAGAAATCGAGCCGCCGAACGTGCTGCAGCTGAATTTGCCAGAGCAGCAGGTTATGGCCTCTATCATCCACATCCGTATGCTGCAGCAGCAGCAGCTTTCCCTTGGCATTCACCTCTATGGCCCAATAGTCCCTTAGGACTGCAACCACCAGGAGCTGGCTCATCAATGATGGCGGGCTCACCAAGTTCCTCAGGCTCACCTCACCCTGATCACGGCCTTTTGAGTTCACCTCCTGGTACTCATCCTGATAGTAAAGATGATTCAAGTTTGGACAGCTCTGAACAGCCAAAATTTCGTCGTAACCGCACCACTTTCAGTCCTGACCAACTGGAAGAGCTAGAAAAAGAATTTGAGAAGAGCCATTACCCATGTGTTTCAACTAGGGAACGACTAGCATCAAAAACTTCACTATCAGAAGCTCGTGTTCAGGTAGGAATTTGTTTCTTTTTTAAGTTAAATTACAACTAACTGTGGTAATGATTGAAATCAGGTTTGGTTTTCTAACAGACGAGCGAAATGGAGACGCCACCAACGCATGAACCTGTTGAAACAATCATCGCCAGGTCCACAAGGCAGCCAGTCTTCGATATTCGCCGGCCGCTTGACGCCCTCACCGCACTACACAGCCGCTTCCACCCCTGGCTCGCCGCTTACTACGCCACATCGCACCGCCGGCGCACCGACGGCATCCTCCCTCCTGCTTCAAATGGGCGGCGAGAATAGTGCATTCAAAGCATTAGCTCCAAATCATTTAAGTGGCAATGTACCGATGGATTACGGTACAGATTCGGAAGAAGAAATCAATGTTAATGATGAATCGGATGTGGAAGAACGACGCGATAGGTGCTCTAGGACGTCGAGTCCTGTTGAAGTGGTCGATTCGCCTGCCAAGGATACGCCTACGTATCAGCAACCGCTTCAACTCACTATGCACGACCGCGATTAATTCATTCTCGTCCTATACACATATAGATGGTGGAACAACATTACCAAAGCAATCGAACTTTAACATTTTAATTTATGATTGTAAATACTTTATTTTAAATGGTATGTCAGGGGCTGTGACTTGACTGACAATTTGCAAAGCTCCTTCTGCGCGCCGATCAGACTACTCGAACAACTGATAATTAACCCCGAAAAATGACAGTCATCGAAACCTTCTTCCCTAAATAGGAAGAGACGTCATTACAATAGGCTCTCGTCAAGTGGATCGAAATTACATCGACAGCTGGTTCTGGTTAGACTCACATTCTCTGTGTTTCATGTTAAATACAGGAGAGCTTTTGAAATTCATCAAAAAGCACTTTCTAAATTTGTACATAACGTATCTATAATAAATACATTTAAATTGAATCTGTGCATACTTTAGCTTCAAGACTTTTTCAATCGAAACACTTTTAAATTGTTTCCGATGGGTTATCTTGTTGTATAGCAATTATAATAATTGTACTGTTAAACGAAATACAATTTGCATAAACGTTATAATCTTTACATTTATTTCTTCCACATCTTGTTCCTCAGTTTTCATCATTTTTAAAATTTACAAATAAATAAAAGTAATTAACGGGTGATTTTGATAAATAATGAAATCTAAAAATTGTCGCAATGCAAATGTGTCTAGTAAGAACTGTGGAATTCCATCGTGTTAACACAATAAGGAGTGTCGTAAGTGGATGGTAGCGTTTCGATTTATGGTTTTAACAGATACTTGTAGGTTGATAAAGTCGACACGTCGAACCGAAGAACCGTTCGTATCGAATGGTAAACAACATAGTTGCAGGATTGTCGCTATGCTTATAGTGAAAATTTTAAAATCAATCTAAAAATGGGAGCGTCCTTTCTAGTCAATGATCATCTATATGCTTCCTAGGTATCATAAAAAGAAAATTGCCCATAAAATCTAGTCGTTGATTATATGCACACATTTTCATTTGATTAATTTGTTAACTTTACGAGCGTGATAGTAAACAAATTTGTAATAAATTCCATGTTTGGTTAATCATTAGAAATGAGATTTTTTTCCAAATTAAAAAAAAAACAACTATTTAAAGATGTTGGTAAAACGAAATCCGCTTCAACTGTTGATAATATTTCTTTTAATTAAAAAACAGCTCGCGTGTTTTCGGCCTAATCTACCATTTTCAGTCACAATTTACAGATACCTAAGCGGACTGATAAAAGCGTAGGATGGTCGGCTTTTATATTTAATTAAGACTTGAAATTGACGAGATCTCAGAGCTACAATTGAATTTGACTAACAACAAATGACACTAAATTTACTTAAAGATTATACAACAAAATTCTATACGGCTAATAATCGACTTTAATTCGAATGGTGGGCGTTTATGGTGACGATTTAATTCATATCATCAGTTAGTTCGTTTGCATTTTATTGCAATTTAAGTGGTCACAGGGTGCGAATAAACGTATTCATTTTGAATTTATGTCCTTGCCAATTGAGTTTTAATCTTATCCGAAATTGTTTAGTATAAGTAGATTTTTTTCACTTTTGTTTTTTTTTCTGATTCAGATTCTGATATCGTTGACTTTTTGACTAATTCGGGTGGCTTCGATTGAGACACTATTGTAAAATATTGCTGTTATTGGAGAACGTAATCCTGTTCAACAACGGACAAGCACTGTTCGACAGGATAGTAGATTTGCATAACCGGATAGTTCACTCTGCGCGGCACTGATGTTTATAACTTTATTTGTTTAAATAATGTTTTTTGGTGGATTTTTATTGGCGTTTTCCTCCTGCAGATGTTGTCGTTAGATTAATTGTTCATTTGATGAACACTAAAAGACAAATAATCGACGAAGGATTACTTATTTTATGACAACACATGAACCACGCAATAAATTTACTTTTAATTACAATATCTACTATTGGTCTAACAGGAGACCTAAAAAATGCACATTGTCAGTTCATATTAGATTTCGATCAATTGAAACAATTTGTAGTAATTGTATTTTTTTTTTAAATTCCTTGTTAGTGATTTATCGAGAAAAACTGGTATAAATCGATGCTGTATATCGTGGTCGAGTTCAGCGACTGGAGCCGGAACACCGGCCTACAACACCTTATAACCGTGTCTGCTAAAACCGTAGAATTAAAATCTCGAACAAAGTGGTTTTATAACGCCATAAAAATCAATGCACACATTAGTTGCTTTCTTTAATATAGCTAATAAATCATGTCCATAAAATAAGACATTAAATCCTCAACTACCGACGAATTGACTTCATCGCATTAAACATCTTCACCATTAACAACATTCAAACGAAAAAAAAAAAAATTATTTACTTTACGTATTGATGATTTTTATAGCGAAAGGAAACATATATTCTTCGTTTGGGATTACATCTTTTGATCTAGAAACGAATCCTCTGCACAACATTTCTTTAAACGACAGAAGAAGTAGAAGTAGAAGAGAACCTGTCCCATTTCGAGATAAAGTTCCCCCTTAAAAACGTGTTACCTAATCACTACCGGACACGGTTGCTTTAAATCAATCCGGCTTTATCGATGACTCGGACGCTTTTTATTGTTACCTTTCCTTTAATTACTTACAACGGATTTCGGATTGTTGTCCAAATAATTTTTCAGCATTCTAAAACGACAATTTGTACAGGCATCTCTTTCAACATTTAAATTGATCGATTATAGTAGCAATAAACTCAAGTTGAACATTTATAGAAACCTTGGCACCTAAATCCGTTGATTAACTTGTTGATTTTGTCGTTTTTTTTTAAATTGTTTCCATGTATTAGACGTACGATTAATTGGGCGAAAATTGTCGGCCGAAATTCACCGATTAATTACGTATGCTGTGGGAACGGTCGATAATAAGTTTTTTTTTATGGTTTATACCAGCAATAAAGGTGACATTACTTTGAGATAAACCTCCAAGTTTGAGCTTTATCTATCCATAAAGTTGATTTTAATGTGATACTTGCCCACATTATCAACCGCTAGTTTAACACCTCTGACAAACCCTAAAAATAAAAAATTACGTCCCAGAGGAAAAAAACGAAGAAAACGAAAATGAAATAAAAATAATATTAGGTTCTGTGAAGAATTTCGGTTTCGAGAGGTGTTCAATCTGTGGTTTTGTGGTTGTTACCATTTTATTCGGGAAATTGAAAAACGAAACACCTATTATAAATCAGTTCACGTTAATTATTTCGAATAAATTTTCAACACATTGATTGAATATAAATGAGCTAATAGAGAGTCCAGTTGGGACAACTTAATTCTGTCAGTTTTAGTGTTAATTAATGTAAATTCTCGGATAGATATGCGGTTCGATGCGCATAGAACAACCTGCACAATTCAGTTTGGGCTCTAATTGCTGGCAATCCTAAAATTTTATTAATTGGCAACGTGGTGACGATTTTGTTTTTAAGAATAAATAACACCAATAAAAAAAAAATAGAAGAATTTGACCCTTTCACACAAAAACTCCGATGACCATTTCGAGTTTTTTTTTAAAGCTCAATTATGTGCACCCAGAAATTATCAAAATATGAAACGTTTCAGTTCGTTTTCAGTACGTTTTGCGTGACTGATTTGTATCGCGTGCGTCCACCGATAATTCTTCAATAATTTTTCATTGGGTCATCGAAGACAACAACAAAAAATAATATTTTAAAAAATCCCCACATATGAAAGTGTTATTAATATCCCTCCAGACTTGATTCTGTTATTATCTAAATTATATATTTTGATATTTCGAAATTTTGAAATTATTCGAATTAATATACACAAAATTTTGGGAAACCCTTTGTTGTCAAAGAATACCAGAGGCTTATTATAGGTCGGTTTTCAACAATAACAACAACACCAACAACAACAAAATCACCAGAAACAGAAAAGCAATCGTTTGAATTCGTTTTGTAAAACAAAAACAAAAAACCAACTGATCGACTGACAATTAGGTGTCGTCCGTTCAGATTACACGCCAATTTTCCAAAAGGTTGATAATTACCATAATCATTTATATTTGTAATGTTGTAATAGAGCTTTCGCGAAATACCATCTCCATGTGTTTGCTTCAAGCTTTAAAGTGTACTAAATATTAATCGTTTCCTTATTTGACACGTTCATATAAAATCAGACGATGCAGATGTATGTAATTCGAATAAGTGTTGCAGGGCATTTACAAACTCAGGTAGTCTCACAGTCACCTCAGGACTTTTCATTATTATTATCGTCTTGCAAAAAGTAACAGTGATTATTTAACTACCACGTTACACATGTTGCTAGAGATTCTCTACATGGAATGAGAATAGTAAATTATTTCCATACCAAAAATTAGAACAGGAATCAAATAGAAGAAACATGAAAAAGTCAGCGCCAGTCATATGAATTTTTATTAAATATATTCTTAGAATGCCACAAGCAAATTGATGATTAGTATGTAAATTATGCAATTGCAATCTAGATAAATAATTACCTTATCTCACAGATATTAAAATAATGAAGATTCGTAGCTTTATTTCTTTCGAATGCAAATTAAAAAATCTATCTTGTTGCTAAGATATTCCACGTTGAAAAGGTTACTGTCTTGATTGACTGTTGATATTTCCGTGTTATCACCAACAAATTGACGTATTTTGATAAACTTTATTAAATATCGTAGTTTTCCATTCAGTCTGTTGCACCCAGTAACAACACCGGGTTTTTGTATTCTTTTGTTGGTAATTCTTCAAGTTAATAAATCTCCGTCGTCGTGCGAGCAGCTCAAACAGGGGCGTAACAATTTCGTTTCTAGCCCACACACACACAGAAGTTGAACTAATTAATACACCACAATCATACCTGGTGTTAATCCGTAATTTGATTATTCAGGATGCGGTAGCTTTGTGTCCCAGCTATGGACATAGAGATTTAATAAACCGTGCCTATCCAACTGACATTTCAGAATTTATTTAATATTATACGAACGTCAATGATTTACAACAACAGCTATAATGCCGAAGGGTTGCAATATGATTCCAATATTGAAACAATCTCTCAACAACCGTTTATAATAATTTTCTTTTAAATTATATTTTGGCGTATTGTTGTGGTGTTTGGTAAAATGTAATCGATTGGTCTTAAATGGGGCGGTTGTTGGATGAATTTCCAAACATTTTTTTTTTCAATGTTCTTTATTAATATGGCTTACCTGTAACGTTTTGAAAAGACTAATTGTTTTCTATCTGTCAGACGAACAATACGTTTCCACAACAAACTGCGCCATGATAAATTAATGACAAAACGCAACTATAAAAGGAAGTAGAGAATTATATTCTCGCTCTTAGAGCTGCGTCATCCTCTTGGTGTTATATTTTTAATCGAAACTGAACCTCCTATTCGGAAATTTTTTGGGTTGCCATCAAAATCTCGCCCTCAAATCTTATTTAATAATATTGGCTACTGTTGTTATCGTTCATAGAAAATGTTGAAGATTAATTTAGTGTATATATTGGCATTTCAACTCATTAAGATCAATGATTAACTTACATGGATGTTGGATCGAAAATATTTGTTACCACAACAGGATCTCTATTGTCCTGACTGATCGACGCCATACCTACACAATAATCAACTTGTATTGTTTAAGAGGTTTTGATAAGGAGATCACACTTTACAGATGACTTACCAATTTATATTCTCCCATCAACTCTTCAAAATTCTTTATTAAAATCTATACGAATTTCTTTATAGATAGATAGATTCTTCAATTGACTACAAGTAGAAATCTAATAACAGAACAAAACAGTTCTCAAATATTAAGAAATTCTCAAGTATTTTTACCGGAGAACTGTGTGAAAAAGTGGTTTATTACGAAAGGTATAGTATACCTGTATAGGAGAGATAATTAATGAAGAATCAGTCGGAGATGGTCAAGAGACGGTGAAGAAGCGCGTTTTTCGATTTGTAATTATAATCTGATCTGAAAAGAAACATTGAATACCGATGCGTATAAAGATGTGGCGTTTAAAATAGCTGGATGCTTCTGATTTTTCTTTACCAATAATTGATCAATAATTATTACTGTCAGATCAGACAATGGATGTTCGGAATCTCAAATGTATTTATAAATACATATCAAAGAAACGCCATTATATCCCAACTACGTGGCTATAATGCCTTATTGATCTTGAACTTGTTCATACGTATGGTAACGGGAAAATTATTGCATACAAAATGAAACATTCTTTAAACTAACTAAATTCACATTGTATGTAAGAATAATGAAAGTGAGAGTACATAAACAAGCTGAAAATTATGTGTACTTCGACCATCTTCAGCTGGACGATTGACTGCTCCAGGAGACAAAGTCAATGGATCGTGTAAAATCCGGAAATTCACACAGCTTGATAAATTTAATAAATTCTATATTATAGTAAATTGTACTTTCTCATAAGATCAATACACAGAGACTTCAAAATTATTTAACAATAAAAATTAAAAAAATCCCATCAAGATTGCATTCTCTCAAAACTGAAACGCTGTTGGAGAATGAGTCGTCCAAAAATTGCTGAAGACTTGGGTCGCCTCCAATTATCGTTTGAATGGTTGAGTGTGTGCTCTTCAAAGGTATGAAAAAAATTGAAGCATCGATGATCCAGGTGAAAATTACGCCAATTACACACCATCACCAATTCGTTGTTTGAAACATATAGAGATGGAGTAGTATCGTTGTTGTTGGTTGTTGTTGTTATTGGTGGTGGTGGTGGTGTTGTTGTTGTTGTTGAGTGAAAGAGAAGGAATCGTTCGAAGAAACGAGCCTTGTTCGAATTTATTGCAAGTCAGAGCAGTCCTATTATTCCTCTAGTTGATTACGAACCCAGCGGGGGTGCAGCCTGTCGCTCCTGAACCAAATTATACTTAATTACAACAGTAATGCGGTTTCGATTTGACCATGTAAACAGAGATCGGATGTTTTATTGTTATTTATACGAATAGATATTGCTGTATAAGGTACCTATATGGTGGTGGATCTTGTTCGATTTGCTCTTATTATTTTATTAGTTTTTGTGTTGAAACATGAACATGAAAAGGGGGGAAAACTGATATAGAATTTTCACCCATAATATAACAAAAAACCATTTTATAGGCATTGGATGATTAATCATCGAACAATTGATTGAAAATTAATCAAAACTATAACGAGACAGCTGATTGCTTATGAGCGTTCACACCATAGGCGTCAAATTAGATGTTTAGAAACCGATTCCTTCTATAATTACACTATTATAAGTCCTTTGGCCTTAACATTTTCGTTTAGCACGTTGGATTTATTGGCTAAAAATTAATTCGAATAATCATTTCTATCTTCATGACGATAACAATTCTACTACTCGTACTATTTCGATAGTTGATGATTATAAATTTTTGACAGGCCTTGGATGATACGCCTCTGATTCAGGACACATGTAATATCCTCTATAATGCTCATCATAAAAAGTTTATTGGATACATGCTTTGTTAACATTGATGAGGGCGGACTAGAATATTAACAAAAAAGTTCATATTATATTACAGGTTATTATTAACAAGACTGACTGATGGCTGATCTGTCGGTTTCTAAACAATACCAACTGAAGAATTTCGATCGTTCCCATCCTATCCTGAGATACTTCTAGTACAAGTTCAGTATTCTGCTATTCTTTCAATCTATTCAACAGCAATTAATCGAAATCTGAACAGCATGAAATGTAATTGGATTGGGAAATTTGCACCAGGTGAAAATCAACATGAAAACATACTATAAATTTTTTTGTATATAGACAGTTTTTTGAACGCAACAGTTCCATTCATTATGAATCGATAAATAAATAATTGGTTTACCTGTACGTATTGTCAAACTGACTTGTTAACCAAACAAAATATCGGGAACACGTGTTGAACATAAACTTCAATGTTGGTGACATAATGAGGTAGTTAATTAAGAAGAAACGGACTAGACTGCTTGAAAACAACAACTTCCGGACGCTATATTTTACAGTTAACAATTGCATTTGATCAATTTTTGGCCATCCTGAAATGGACAATTTTAACGGCGGATAACAGCTTGGAAAGCCGTCTATATACTCTTGTTATTTAACCCAAAATATTTTACGAATTACTCGATTTGTTTGATTTGTAGAGATCATTTATTTCTTCATCTGGAGCACAGTCTCACGGTCATCTCTTACAGCTTCCTTAATTGCAGGTTAGAAGAGTAGGATTGGCCGACGATATCCGATGAGTAGTCATAAATAAGGACTACAATAAGTATTGTAAGATACAAGACACTTTGACAGTGTTATCCTGGCGTCCCGATATAGTTGTCTCACTATGATTACACATATAGGTATACCTTATAATACTGATGATTTAAGGCAATTCACTGTTTTGTTTTTATTGTTTATTTATCTCTTTGATTTGCCGAAATAACGAAAACGCGCCAATAAATTATCTACCGGATCATTGGTATTCATATATCTTTCTATATCAAGAACAGGGCATCCGTTCTGTTGAAATTTTAAGCCTCCTAACGGCTTAATGTCACTGTGAATTATTAGCAAAATGAAATCTTTATGTGGATGTTCATGTCCGATCACACCAGGACAATAAAACATATTTATTCAAATTTAAGTCCAACGAAGCCATTTATGAAGTATCTTATGATTTATATTTAGAATACGACATTTAGTTGTTGTGCAGTTTTATCGCAACCAATTTAGCAATAAATCGCCTGGTAATGTTGGGGCGTGGTGGATAACAATAATAATAATGAAACTCTTCAATATTTAAAATAATGTCATGTTTTTGTTAGCGAACTCAATTTTTTAAGGAAAACACCTTGCTTTTTTTTTGAAAATAATCAGGTCAAAATATGGTTGAATTGACATGTAAAAATCCAATTGAAATATTGGCAATTAACATAAGCATCTGTTCAATTAAAATTGCGAAAATTGTAAATCCAGTTTAAGTTAATATTGAAATGATTGATTTTTATATGATACGTTTAAAATGGATCAGTTCATATGCATATTTTTTTAGAAATGACGGTATTATATTAAAGAATAACGAGTAATGAATAATTTATAAGATCGGTCCGGAATCTGTTGGCTGCCACCCGGAAACCTTTATTGAAACATTATCGTATCTGTCCCGTGGAGTTTTGTTTTTTGCAAATAGCCAGGAGCAAATAATGAGCAGATGTCAACAGTTTTGGTTTAAATATACGACAGGTGAAAATTGGCATGTATGTATATACATAATAAACAAACTATTTGTATCAGATCGCTTCATCGGCGAATCATAAAAGTGAAAGTTGAAAAAGATTTTAGCAGATCTTGTCAGGATTAAATTATCCGGGACGTGTGTCTTACTTCGTTGCATAACAATATATAAGAATTCCCATCGGGTTCAATTAAATATTAAAAAATTATCGATCTTGTTATTTTCCCATTTTTTTGCCTCGTTACCTTCTACAATACTCGATAAAAAAAGTTTGTAATTGTTGGTTTGAGTTAATCGAAGCATTATCCCGACCTACAGCCAATGTTAACTAACAAGGTCCAAAACAAAATAATAATGAAAAAACTAGTAACGCTCTCGTCCATCAAAGCGGAAAATTACATTGTCTCGTTTCATATGGCAAAAAACCTAGTGAAATCGATTAGACTGTGATCTCAACTAAAATTGAATCAATAGTATTTGAGTCTGGTCTAAGTATGGGGCACATCAATAACACGCACTCAAGAAGTGGCGAGCTTCGTAAACTATTAACGATTAGTTTGTGCTTCATCACTCAAGAATTTTAACATTTGATTTCTGGCAACTCGATATACTGGATTCGTGTTAACGAGATGACTGAAAATTTATTTGACTATTTTCTATTCAATTTGTGAAGTTGTATGGAAGGAGCCACCAATCTCAGTTTACTAGATTACGTAACCAAATTCTTACCCTAATCAATATACCTACAAAACAACAAGAAGACTACAAAAAAAAAATAACAAACAGTAGTCTCTAATAAACCGAAACTAATCGAGCTACTGCTGTTCTAAGCAGTCAAATCACTAATTAAATATGAAATACTTAATGAAGATAGTAATTAAGCTAGGGTTGTAATTGAGGCCGAGCCCTCCTGCTGGTGGAGCAGTAAAACCAAGATCCGTTAATTTTGCGAATCAATCAATCGCTCTCTCAGTCTCAAACTTAATTATTGAACAGTCTTTAAACAAGACTGAAGAACAAAACCGTCCATTCTGTGCACTGTTAGTGATTTTAAAGTTAATGATGTTCATATAGACATTATAACGTTGCTGAATGGTCACTAACTAAGTAGAAGCAGTTAAAACAGGTCGTTAAAGTTTAGCTGGAAGTATTGCCAGTTTACAGATTCTTACATACAGACAGACAGACAGATACAGATACAGACTCCGAGCCATTGGCAATTAGAAAAATGTTAACGGACCCATTTCGTTGTGATTGATCGCGGACACTTCTGCAACCACAGTTGGCAGCTTTTGTTTGTCTTTAAAACTAAACAAAGAGTTATTTTGCCCAATAGTTACTGTATTCCCAAAAAATTATACTTTCATGTTACTTAAGTTTGTTATTAAGGTGTTGTTTTTTTCCTACCATGTATTGGTTGGACTTTCATTTTGTTTCTGACTCAACGAAAATTACTGTCGATTGTCCAGCGATAATCCTTAACTAGTTTTATAAAGTGACGAAGCGAAGTATCAAACAATATTGGATTCTATTAGCGATTGCTACCGATGTATCTGATCCCACAGAGAGTACCATTGGAGACTACCCACTGGGACTATCCTGAATCACCTCTGTGTAATTACCAGACTCCCCTCGATCGATTTACAACAAATACAATCAACAGATTCATCAATTTTACAAGATATCAACAAACTTTGAGTTTTTCAACACAATTTTAACAACAATTGATGTAAATTTACATTTAATTAAAGCTAACTGTAATAAAAGTATAAGAAAAGCTTGTTTTTTTTAAATCTTATTAAAATTTTATGGTCATTAACTGGTTGGCTAGATCAACAATGTTTTCTAATTGGTTACGTATTGCAATAAACATTGACATTTATTGCTATTCTTCCATTCAATCAAGATACAATCAACAAGACTGCGTTTATAAAAATCAAAAATCCCCTCAAGACAATTTGGAAAAAAATTCAATCAAAAACTCGATAATGATGGATATCTGTATGTAAGATTTGCCGTGTATTGACCGTAGCCAAAAAACCATTCTTTAAAAGAAGAAGGACAACCGAATCACATCAATAAACACTCCACCAATAAATCAATTAATAGAAAATCTGACAGGCGTCGTGTAAATGAGTAATAACAAGTTGTAAATGGTCATAATCAAACACTGCACACATACACATCTACATCCACACACACACGTACAAAATATGAATAATGGACATCATAGTTGTGAAGAGGGATCCATCGAACTTATCAGGAATGTTGTCGGATTACCGCCGGCATTCGAGGTCGTAATGTGACTTATTTGTCATAGTGAAAGATCCCTCACATATATGACGGGGAGACTATATAATGATCCTCAATATAAATCATATGATAA
Organism: Iselma pallidipennis; assembly: GCA_037464855.1. Classification (NCBI taxonomy): domain Eukaryota; kingdom Metazoa; phylum Arthropoda; class Insecta; order Coleoptera; family Meloidae; genus Iselma; species Iselma pallidipennis. The sequence goes on along the minus strand of JAZBHA010000080.1, from coordinate 56,323 downwards.
TATAGTGAATAAGTAACAAACGTTGAATAACAAAATCTTTTCAAAACGATCGATCTTTTCAAATAAACTATCCATTCAGATTTTTCAGTACCTATAGAAAATTTTGGTGATAAAAATCGACAAAACACAACCCCTTTTTTTTAAGACATCTGTTTTTGCCACCTGATCTCGACTACCTGTTAGAAATTTGAAAGAAGAGGGTGGTGCTCTGGTCATTTAACGCTGCTCCAATCACGCCCCATTAGTCTTTCGATTTTGACAGGTATTGTGTTAAACCGTTGAAGAAGAATTTAACAGGTTCGATATTATTGTAGCTAGGATCATTTGCTATTCATCAAATTTCTCATGTTATCTTGTCGTTCTTTTTTTCTTCTTTTAATCAATATTACATCATTTAATGGGTGGCCGCCCTTCGCGTTTCTGATTAAGCCATAGTTTATGTTTTCTTTCAAAAATAAATCTCTCAATAAAAACGACAACGAGATTGACGAGTGTTGTGGCTGATATAAATGGCGATAGATATTTCATCCGTTATTAAATATTCAAATTGACCTGAACTAGAGTTAATAGTAGACTTAAAGAGTTATTATTATTTTTTTGTTGTTGTTGTTCGTCTTTTTTCTTGTTGTTTCTATTTACAATGTGGTGGTGCGGTTGAAGAGAATCTGGCTAGTGTGTAGTGGAGCAGATGAACTAGACGACTAGACAAGTAGGGTAATTATAAAAACTATCCAGTTATTATCTTGATATTACTGCACCTTTTCATTTGAAAGAATAAGAAGAAAAAATACATATCACTTCCCGAAAATACGGTGGAAATTTAGAATGCATTAAAAGCAGCAGCTGGACTTGTACCAAAACACTATTTTTATGTTCTAGAGTCTTGACTTAGATTATCAGTCCATTATGGATCGGATAATTAGTTGGGCCCAATTGAGATACAATGTTTTAGGAACACATAGACGAGACAAGAATTACAGAACGGAATAATTCCTCAATAAATACTTGCAACTGCAAATTCTCAATGAATTCATAACTGAAGCTTCTGTAAACCAGCCGGATTCAATACGATTTACAATCGAACCAACACACACGTGTAAAGTATGTCCATTTACATATCCAGCTCCAATAAATTTACACTCAAATATAACTTAATAATCCCTAACATAATTTAACAAAATCACGTATGATCGTAACCTAGGTATCTGCAATACAATAACGAAACTCTAGTAACTCATACAATTGCTGTCTACCATTTGACATTTTATTACATTTGCCACTGTTGGCGGTGGCGGCAGCAAACAACAACCCATTGACCAGTGACGTGGTTACAGTAAAAGCCAAACACAAACAGCTGCCACCGATATTACGATACAAAAATTAATTACCGGACATTTTAAACCAAAATAAATTAAGTACTTAAATTGAAAGTAGCACAAAAACTGGTAATGAGAAAAAAATTAATTTTCCTGTAGGTAATCATTGCAAGCTCACTGTCGATCTTAAAGTTTCCTGTTAGTTGTCATTGTAGCAGGAAATTTTGTAAGTTACGCTACTGTAGAAGAACGCCAAGATAATATTTTTTTTCCATTTTCAAATCACGCGAGAAAATCTAAAGTTTAGTGAGCGAGAGGGTGGAAAATCGAAAAAATATTCTAATCCACCTGTCGACATAAAATCTGATATTAGTCAATCAACATTTGTTAAACAGAGGTCGAAATAATAATAATATAGGGACGAGAACACTAAGAGAAGAAATAAGAAAAAAAAACAAACCACCGGTAATACCAATTTAAAAATTTAAATGAGCCACGTGTCCGGAACAGTAAGTTCTAGACGCACATGTACTAATAAGAGCGATCGATTTTGACTTTTTCTCGTTGTTGTCTATGTTCAAGTTTTATTTAATGTGTTTTTTGTGTGTCTTATTCTTTCAAATGTGAGAAAGCCGCTTGATTAATTTTAGAGACCACACACAAGTTGATTAATTAATAAAATTAACCCTAACGTAAAATGTATCTTTAATAATCTCTTAATTAATATTTATTTTTTTTATTTTTTGATAAATTTCTTCTGATTATTTTTGGGGTAAATCTAGAAGAATTCAAAAATTTTCAGGTAGAAAAAAATACAAAGGGAAATAGAGTTAATATATTTCTGGTGATGATATAATTAAATAATGACACACAAAAGGGGAAAAATACAATCAAGTCGATAGAATTGTAGATAGGACGATCTAAGGGGTTGATGTTTGCTTATTATACCGACAAATTGTACAAATTTAAGCATCACTAGAAAAAATGAATAAAATGCGTGGGGTATTAATGTCAGGGGTCTAATAGGCAGGTGATCCGTGTAGTATAGGTACTACATACATTTATACATATGTGGCCAACACACATACACACAAAAAAAAAATGATGTTCACCTGTGCTATGGTGCGTTACGAATATAAACTGGAGGAATCGTAAATGACATACTTTATTAAAAGCAATTATTTGATGAGGGCTGATGGCTTTGTTTTCGGATAACCCTTCCGGCCACCGTGCTGTTACAACATACATATCTATACACACAATATCTCATTACATTGGAATTTCTTTTGATTGTTAATCGTAACATTTTTAATGAAAATTTTAATATTTTTGTGTTGTTCTAGAATAGAAACGATGAGATAGAAGAGAATAATAAGATAAGATGGTTTATTGGATTGAAGATTTATAGGGCGCCACCTGTATAGTAGGACAACATTTGAATACGGTAGCCGGAAAAATCTATGAATTTTGATACGGATTCCTGAAGTACAGATGTACCCCTTTCAAGCTGAGACATTGACCCCCTCACAAATTTAATTGATTTTTCAAGGTGGTTGAAGTACATATTATATATATTATAAGATACTGATAGATAAATCCTTTATTGAGCACCTGTAGATACTTACATTGGTTTATTATTTTTGACTATATAGCATTAGAATAGACCATTCGAAAAAAATTTATTTCAATCGATCATATAGGTATAGCAAGAAAAAATATTTATGTTAGTTAAATTTTTGAATGTCACATATCCATGTGATAAAAACTTCCTGCAAGACAATCTATTAAACCATTTCCTGTTGTCTATTCCATCACTATTAAATATCTTCTACATATATATTTGAATATCGACTTATCTATTTTCGATCAATGCCATCTGCCTTGTTATAGGAAATATGTGCAAGGTAATAATTGTAACAACAACAAGAATCGAATTTAAGTGCTATGTTGTTAAATGAATTATATGTACACTCAACTATAGTGTAACTTATCATTTTATAAAGAAAATCAACATGAAAATGATGATTGTTTGCAAGAAAAACCTACCAGCATACCAACAGTTCAATCAATAATAATAACGAATATCCGCGAACAACTAAATACTAGTAGCGTTTAAGATAGTTCCGTAAAACAATTAAACTTAATTTAAGGCAGCAATGCAATCTAGAAAATTATTACATACATGTTACAAGATAAATTGATCGGTTATTGAAAAACTAGATAAACGTATTTGCGTGTCACTTGTTTATAATTAGTAGCGATTGTTGCAACCCTCCGGGTCTCTTTTTAGTTTTTTCGAAGTACTAAATATATTGTATATATGTGTGGGAAATTGTTGTGCGTGTAAACAATTTATTGGTAGTTCTTCACATTGACATTGGAAATTATCCAGTCTGGAGATGCTTAAATTATTGATTTTTGTAAAAAGAAAAAATTAACAAACACACGAACAAATAGGTATAAATTTATTGCATTTATTGAGTTTATATTTAGTTATTTGATTGTTGTTAGAGTCTAGTCTTTTTTTTTATATAGGTATGGTAAAGTTCAAGAAACAATTTGCATAATGTTTGCAAGATATTTATGTATTACAAATTGGGTGTCAAATTTATTACAAGAGATCTTTAGCAAATATTTTAATAGCTAGAGAGAGTTAATTCTAATAATTTACTTTTATATTAGATATTTTGTCAGTTTTAATAGTTATTTACTTTGTAGCGAAAAAAGATAGCAATTTAGGAGAAACTCTCTACTAAAATGATAAACTGTTTTAAAATTTAAAACGCCTTCTACTTATATGTTGGAGTGTCAGAGCTTGTTTTGTCATTTATATGTTGATGTAACTGTGACTGTGAGCTGATTTTTCTAATTTATTAGGGGTAATTCTTTCAAGATTTGATAATTTTAAACATAGACTGATAAGAAAATAGGAATTCATTTTAAAAGAATGAAATTTGAACGATCTACTTGCATCCCAATTTGGGTTGGTTTTTTGAGTCATAGCATAGCAGAGTCATAGTATAAGACCACGAAAATTCATCAAAAAAATGTTCTCCTGCTGTTTCTGTGATCTCTTATTTCCACTCTCTTCAATTAAAGTCTATTGTAATTATATTTTCTGTCTTTAAGTTCATCTTACTTCAAAATTGTGTATACAGTAGTATTGCGGATACTGTACCCTCACCGGGACAAAGTACCGCCACTATCTTGGTAAGGAGACAGTACCCCTAATACTACGGTATATTTTTCTCTTGTCTTTTGATTGTCTACCGAGCCGGAGTGGCTTACTTTGGCCCCGGAGAAATTTACAAGGAAAGAAGACATCTCTTTAGATGATGATCAAAAAAAAAAAAAACTGAAAAGATTGTCGGTGTCTCCCGAAACGTTATATCCCCCCTGTCTAGTCCGGCCCTGATTGTCTAGCAAGAAGCAATTCTCTTAAAATGTATAGAACCAGAGGTCCGTTATACTGTAGGCGAAAAGGACATTTGTCTGGGAATCCAAAGAAGGCAAAAATGCCGAATTTTTTCTTTCTTTCCTATAGTTGTCATTTTATGGTGATGAGGCATTTGCATAAGCCCTCAGTCTTAAGGGACATCTGCCAAAAAATGAGATAATACTTTTTTGTTATCAAGATGATGTTGATAGGGCTCCCAAGGTTTAACCAGCCTAGGGTCTCAGAGATCCATAACGCGCCGCTGGGTAGGATACCTTACAAAAATAAAGTTATTAAATTTAATGAAGTTTGTTAGTTCATATTTAGCCGACCTTTTATTACCAAGTCTTCAATGCTACGATTAATTAAGGATAGTCTATCTCAAAGAACTGAGATGAAAAAGCAGCCTACACTATGTATTTGCATTAGAAAACTGATTCTTATCCGAGTTTTTTGTAATTTTGTTATTTTTGTCGCCGCCTATCCGATTTTGATTATGACGAATTATCGAGGTTCATTGTCTGATTGTAGTCATGACCATTCTGGCGCCATCTAGTTGAGGGAAGTAAAAGATGGACTGTAAGCTTTAAGCCGCCGAGAGAAAGCTTTTTAAAGTGAGTCTCCAGTCGCATTTATCCTCACCTGACTAGATATAGATGTTCAAATATCCTCCTCCAATAAAAAGAAGCACGAATTTCAAAAATATCACTTATAATAATTATTATTTTTAATGAAGTTTGATTTTATTACAATAACGATTTATTTATCTTTAATCATCATGAAGTTTCTATAATCTATTTACATTTATTTAATTACATTAGGTTTTTGATAATGTAATAGATAGTTTTTGATTTCATTTATTAAACAAAATATCAAACTTTTCCAAAACTATAATCCTCAAGGGTGCAATTTGTGACCCCCCTATCTCCAGTCACAATCAATTCCCCATATAGTATTATTATTATTAACATTACAGTGACTTTCTCTATAAACTAAAATCAAATATTGACATTAGACGTCTAAAGCAAACATTTAAACCAACAACAACTTCAGCAAAATAGTACAATTAGTTATTGTACATCATCATCAATATATACATATCTATAATTTCTGGAAACTATTATGCACTATCAGTAGTTTCTCTGGTAAAATTTGATGATGGCAAACAAAATATACCATGTCGTTGTATTAGATCGTCTTCAGCTAAACCTTCCGGAATATAGATACTGCGTTTTGTAAAATCGTCAATTAGTTTCTCTAATGTTTCACAATTGAATTGATTCGAACTAATATAGAGTTCTTTTAAATTCAATAAATGTTCAACGAAATCATCAACAACAATATCGGTTAAATCATTACGTTCTACATTGAGAAACTGTAAATTTGTTAAACCGATAAAAGTTGATCCTTCTAATTGACTAATTTGATTACTTTTCAGATTTAATGATTTCAGTTTTGTTAAATGACTAAATGGTTTTCCATGAATATTAACAATTTGATTTTTACTTAAATCTAGTGATTGTAAACTGTGTAAATAGCTGAGATTCGGTATTGAAGCGAATCGATTCCATGATAGAATCAAAGTTTCTAGTTCTTGTAAATCACTGAAAATTTCACTATTCAAACTTTCCAGATTATTACCACCTAGATTTAAATAAACTAGATGCGGACATGGTTCGAATATGCCAACAGGTAAATCATGAATTTGATTCCAGAATAAATCTAAATATTTCAATTTCGATAATCCACGAAATGAATTCTTATTGAGAGTTTCAACCATCGTATAATTAATGATTAATGTTGTGATTTCTGGTAGTAATGTAAAGGTTCTTGGAGGAATTTCTGATAGAACCGGCAACAATTTTAGTGTTGGTGTGTAATTTTTGATGAAAATCGGTTGGTTTCTTTTATGAAGCGTTAAAGTACATTCGGTAATTTTCTTAACAATTGTACAGTTTGTTGCGGCTGAAACGTATGAAGTTACTGCAAGGATTATCAGGATTTTCCACAATGCTTTCATAATGCAATACCTGGAAGTAAAATAATTAAACACTAATTTGCTTGAAAATTTATTTATTTATTTATTTATGTAAATAAAAATAACAGATTATCAATTTTTACAAGACATCCCATTGATTGTAGTGTTTGACTTAGATAAACCCCTCGTAACAGTAATCCTTTTAGCTTGAAAACGTTCGACAATTGTCCTCAGTGTTGGGCAATGAAAATCATTTATGCTAAGTTTTATTGTTTCAAGTTTAGCTAAGTTGTTGACAATGTTGTCAACATTTAAGCTCGACAAATGGTTGTCTTTTAAATTAATTTCTTTCAATTTTGCTAATCCATTAAATGCATCAACTTGTATCTGTCGTATATTATTAGTTTCTAAACTTAACATTTCCAATGAAACTAAACCATTAAAACCATTTGTTTCCACAACACTAATACGATTTGAACTTAAATCTAATTTTTTTAAACGATATAAACTTGCTAAACTTTTCGGTACTTGTTCTAATCGATTAAATGATAGAAGTAATTCTTCGAGTTCAATTAATTGACTGAATGCATTCCGTTCAATTATTTTTATTCGATTATTACTTAAATCTAGATATTTTAATCGTGGACAGTTATCAAACACGTGATTTGGAATATTTTGCAATTGATTATGGTTTAATAGAAGACGATCTAATTTTGTAAGACCATCAAATGAACCCGGTTCTAGTTTGTTGATTGTATTAAAACTGAGATAAAGTGTCCGAAGTTCTGGTAAAAATTGAAAAGTTCCTGGTGGTATTTCATTGATGTTATTACCTGAATTGAAACGAAGTACTGTTTTGTATGTTGATAGTTTTAATGGATGTTGTCTTGAAATAATCTCATTGTCACATTCTGTTATAGCAACTGTTGATGTACATCGTTCCAAAGACTTATCAATAAAGAAGATAGTTATGGTAAGTAATAACCAGATTTTCATCCTATAGGGAAGAAAATGAATCAAATTCGAGATTATTTATCTCAGTTTTAAAATCAATCAAATTTTGTTATAAGGGTGTAATTTTACATTCAAACTCACCTTATTTTGATGACAACGTTTCAAATGAAATGACAGAACTGGTGTTTATTGGGCATTATCAGAATTGTTATCATTTAAGGTCAGTAAGATGACCGAAATACGTTATATTTGTGAAATGACACAATTCCGTTCTAATTAGCGTCTATCAAACTTATTAACATTCTTGTGGAGTTTGGCCGACTTTTTCTAATTGATGTTTGAATTTGGTTACTTTAGACAAGACGTAAAGTCATCTGTAATCAAAAGAAACGGTTATGTTTCGGATACAAAATGAAGCCATATCGCCTCTACAAAAACCCTTTAGTGTTTGGTTATTTGTCCTTTTTTGTGCTTGAAAGTAGGCCTCTCTGTCTCGTACAGAAAAGACTGATGGCGTACATGGTTTATGTTCCTTATCGTATTGTATAAGTTGCGATATCGTGTCAAAGGTTACCGCCAATATTGATAAGACATTCAAGAAACAGGCATTGGTGGTGTTATTTGAATGTTGAAACT
>JAZBHA010000080.1:29764-47881 GCA_037464855.1 Iselma pallidipennis | reverse complement strand
AGGGATTGTCGGATATCGACCGTTTGTATGACCGGAATTTCGAATCAGCATCCCAACTCGTTGTAAAGAAGTTATCTTATTTTTTTTTTTTTAACTCATAGAAGGAGCAAAAAACAGATTATTACAATATGTAAAATAGGTAAATCGATATTGCCGATCACGAAAACTCGTTTTGTTCTATTTTATAACTTTATAAATATTACAATGGGATACTATTCTTTCTTACCCCTATCATTTTACTTTCATCAAATTAGAGTTGATATTAAAACAGGATGTTGCCGGAAAGATGGATAGAACTGGAGGAATTATTTAACGGATCAAGACTGAAAGTTGAAACGATAAGCTCTCAAGTTTTAATGGGCATGATACCCGTTGGCCACCACCACCACCACCAACACCAGTTAACCCCTCGGCTTTTCCAACCGAGATATTAGCTGGTGATGGAGCAATACTCTACGTGTTATTGCCAGCGACAGCTTGGGCCGATTTTAACAACGTTACTATTATAAACACGACGATTACGACGACGACGACGACGACCAGGACGACAACGACGACAGAACCATCGTACCGTTTTTCCTAACAATAACTGGACCCTGTATAATTTTTCACATTGTTGGGTTAATCGCTGACTGTCCTTTTGCCTGCATTTAAAACAGTCCCGAATATAACTGAAAATAATCCGGACAATTCCAGGTCGCTTCGCAGACTAATTGTTAGATTTTTATCGTAAAACATGGACTTTTTTTGTATAAGGACTGTTGAAAACAGGTACTAATACTAAAAGCTTTTTGTACCAATAATGGGCACCTAAGTGCCATTATGTTTTATGAAAGTTCTTAAGCAGAATCTTCCATATTTTGTGTATTGATATCGTTAGTTGTCAATCGGATCATTGCGACGAATCGAAGCGTGAGTTTTCCTTGTATAGACGTCCTCAACGCTTCGAAATACCAGCGTCAGGTGGTTTCCCAATCTCTTCTCCCACAGTCCATCATGTCTGCACGAATATTTGTTACGATCGGTTCGAACAACTCCCAACCATATATACTGAACATTTCGACAATTTTTCAAACTTCGTGAAATATTAATAAGAAGTTTTTTCTTCCGTAGGTGTCGGTGAATGAAATGTGTGGGAAAATACGTTTGGAAAAAGTGGCGATATTGTAAATTTGTATATAGATTGACGACTCTGAACTCGTTTTTTTTCTTTGGTTAGATAAAATTCTATAGAATCCGACAGAAGGCAATATAAAAATGTAATTTGTTGTCCGATACTAAACAGAAATGCAAGCATTTCGAGCTAGATATTTTATTTCGAATTACTTGTATTTAGATAATAGAATGCACCACGTTCTGCAATTCCATTTAGTTTAGACAGCACCCCATTCAAATATCTCTCAACTACCTTATCTTGGACATCTTAATTTGGCGTTCCCTGTTCTCTTGTAACTAGTATTCGACTACAACGAATAGTTTCTAAATTCGAATGGAATTCATGCTGACTATACCATTATAAAACGAAGAAATCCAAATTAATTGTTGGAGAAAAATTACAAGACGTTAATCACACCAAGACGATTGTTGTTGACAAACTCGTCTCTGTCGTCGACGAAATATGCAAATTCGGGCGTTTCCAGGAAATCTTATCCGGGATTACGCTCAACTAATTTTCCCGTCTTGTTTCTGGTAGAGTTATTAAATTGTAATTCATTATCCATACATTAAGTTATGTTTAGCACTGTTGCCAGACGTTTGATGAGCCATACTAATGACAAGGTTCTACTCGACGCCAGATTAAATGTCTTTATCACTGAATATATTGACGGATAGAATATTAAAAAAAAAACCGATATTGTATTTTTCCGGATGTAAATTGTCATACAAAAGAAAGTAAACTGAACATCATAAATGTCAAACCTGTATCAGAAGTTGGGATTGTTACAGTCCAATTCTTTACGAATCAAAAGATGAAGGTGAGGGAATGCTGAAAAAGACAGAACCAGAACTTGATCGGACGTAGGTTTTTCCACCAATCCACTGGAAATCCGCAGCTAACGGCTGTCAGATGGTTCTGAGCCTTATTGATGGATCAGGATCAATTCTTTGGCATTCTCCCTCGATCGAACATTACCATAAGAAAAGGAACGTGCTTATGTGTTTTCACACATGATAAGCCACATCACGATTCCGCGAAGCTCGCGCCTGATTGTCTGATACAATAGAACATCCAACTATAAAGACATCCTATTGGGAGGAAAATGAATAAAATATTAAACGCTGATGATTACGAAATATTAAAAATTTATTTTCAATTTAGTTGTACGTAGATATTAAAAATTAACTTTTATTTCTTGAAGAATAGAAAGTTTATTAAATAGAATCTCTAATACAATAAAACCGGGAGATGTATTATCTTATGATATCGTTGTGTATACAAAAGACGAAAGGGTAGTAATTCAAGTTTCACTGTTGTCGCTCTCTATTTCTACTTAATCGCCCCGTCAGCACTTCCGAACTGCTAGAAGACGGGAGTGATGTGTAAACTATTATGAAATTAATTGGCGCCCTAAACGATTTTAGTCCTAACTTATGAACAATATGCAAGATATATATTTGAAATGTCTTGTTTTGACATCGAATTAGGGTGCCTACTCTATTTAATTGTTGTTTGTTTTACAATAATAACAAAGATCTAATAGATTGCTTCTACGGTGAATATGTCGAAAAAGGCAACTTACTGATATTACGTGAAATAATTTTTAGATAGAACTATAAAGGGCGTTTAGAGCTAGCTACCAAATCAAAACAAGTAAATATTCAAAGCAACACGACTGAATGTGAATGTTAGTAGTAGTTCAATGCAAATTTGATGGAGTTGTTGTCTTTATCGAACGTTAGCAGTGTAATATAATGTAGAAGAGGAGCCATTAGCAATTACAAATCGAAACTGTTGCACCACAAACACCATTGCTTGCATACAATCCGGTATATCGATTGCATCGACTAGACTTCAAATTACTGCAAAGAGCAACATTCATTTTGTAACTATCGAACAAGACATTGTAGGTAAAATGTAGATGTGAATTCTTGTTGTTGTTGTTATTATTGAGAAAATGCCCCAACATTTGTTGAACGTTATTAGTTGAGGTCGGTGGGCTATTTTTCAATGGGTCGAATAAACACGTTCACCAAAGCAACATCCATCCATCAGCGGTTTGCTGTTGTAATAAGCACAGAGAGAAAGAGAGAAATATATAAGACTAGAAACCTGACACTAGCGAATAATGGGATAGGTGTTCAGCGAGCGAGTTATTTGCTACCGAGAATTAGAGCGCACTCTTCCTGCCCAAGAAGGATGACCGGATGGAATAAACTACAACTAGACAGAGGGGATGAGAGAGTGTATGCCGCCGTTGCTCGACTCGAAGCTGTTAAAGTTTGCCTGAAAAATCAGACGCTTGTTCCAGTGGGAAACACTAAGCGTTGGATATTTGCTTTTTGGACGGCTGCACAATAATTCTTCTAATGTGGGATTTTCTAGAACCTTATTATTGAAAAAAAATCCAATTTCAATTTAGAGTTTGTTTGCATTACATATAATAAAACTATATATAGGATCATCCTCTTATACATTAAAGTAATTAATTGATCTAAACATGTATAAGATCAAGTTTCATTGTGTACGCAAAACTTCTCGATGATGATATTAAATTAGTACATTGATTATCCTACGGCTTTCGTTTGTTAATAAGTTGCTTTCCTGTATTGCCTGGAGGTCGTTACGGTTTTCAGTTTCTATTGAATAATGTAAACTATATTGTGCACTAGCGCGAAAACACATCTTAGGTTACCTGTTGTTCTTACTAGTAGTATAACAGGTACTGTGTTCCTCTCCAATTTCCCATGCCAGTTATGCTTCAAGACTACCGCTTTTATATTTCATAAAACGACTAACAACCAACCACTAAGCTCGCTGTAGCGTCTCAACATACCAAAAGCCAGGATCACGCGTGCTTTATTCCTCTTTCTTCTAGCCAGAAATAATCCTAGCATCTCTTCATAACAACAAAATATCCTTTTTTTTATGACATCATATTCTCATACACAATATCAACATTATATGGTATAGATTCAGCAACAACAAAAAGAAAAGTTATTGAAGAATTTTTATGTGTATGGCATATATTTTAGATTGAGTGTTCACAATTCAGAATTGTGGACTTTAATTGGGACCACATCTCCGCCCAAAGGAACAAATTAATGGTGAGACGGAATTGATGTCAGCTATAAAACGGGTATTTATTCCCTCTTTGAGACAATTTCCGAGGCGGACGATAGCATTGGGATCTGTTTTAGCGGTCGTGCTTCACCTGGTCCCGTTTGTCGGTCTCGAAATTGCCAAATCAACGTTAATTGATAGTCGACAGCCAACTGTTCGACAGCCTGGACAATTAAAACATCTCATTGTCTTAACGTTCGAAAGAATAATCGAATAAATGTTATTCGATTAGAAAACGGTCAAGTAAACATTTATCGGTATGTTCAAGTAAACAATCACGTCAAGTTTTGTTTACTTTATGTTTCGACCGCAAAACATGCCAGATAACAGCAGAGAGAAAACGCCCAAACATCGACGGAAACGTTTACAGTATGGAAGTGGTGGTGTAATAGAAGGGATGGCATGGGAACCGGCCAGATGAGTGTGCTTGCAGTTCGGCAGGATGTTTGACAGGCGCGCAACTTGTTTCACGGTCCGTCAGAGCAAAGAGGAAAACTCTGCGAAAGTGGGCTATAGAACAGATAAAACTCAATCTGATTCGTACTCCAGTATCAACACTAGGACTAATAGAGATAGAACACCATTCATCCCGATCACTATTAAAGCAAATGGTCATTAATCCTTTTTAGGAGAAATATCGACGCTGATGCCTGACGACAGACGGTTTCGCCATTAGCACCGACGACCATTAATTACAGTAGTCACGAAGATGCCGGCTTGCAGACCTTGTTCTCCTTCTATAGCAATATTTAATTGAAACACATGTCAAAGACCACTACCACTTGAAAGAAATCCCATTTAAACCGTCACCATTAGGAGTGATTCAATTACCATTTCACTTTAAACATATAAAAAAAATCTCCACCACCATTACACATCCAATTCAACCCTATTCCTAGAATGAATGAGCCCGATTTTGTGCCAGGTTTCATGCGGAATCGGCTTAAACTATATTATTTTGAATTAAATAAACGTCGAAAATTGCATCGCAGCGACGGATGATGGAACGGAATAAAATGCCATTAATCTACAATATGAGCTGCCAACAACCATTGCCTCCAAATAATGCTGATTTTACTGGCGTGTTAGTAACAGAAAGAGGAAGAGAGAGAGAGAAATAAAGCGAGAGAACGTATTAAAACGAACATCAAATTGTCTATTTAATTGTGCCCTATTCCACAATCAAATTGCAATTGATCGACAAATCCCCGCTCCCTATGCGCCAAATAAAAAGGAATCAAGTCTTACAATTAGGGTAGATATATATATAAAACAAAATAGGGACGGCCACAGAAACCAATTATCTGAACCCCGTTATCTACAATAATCACGAAAATAATTACCATTCTATCTTATCTTCAAATCAGAAAGTTTGTTTCATTCGTATTTCAGTTAAAATTGAAATGGTGAAGGTTATAGTTGCAACGTAGATTTTTCTAGGATCAACAAATGCAACACGCACACGGTTAGATAATAAATCCTTTATATCAAAGAAAAAAACGAATTTCCGTTTGAATATATTTCACTAATTATCATGATTTGTATTCGGAAACAAAACTGAGAATTACTGTTGAATCATAGATGTAGTCTAAATAGCTGTTACTTTTCAAGGGGCCTGATTATGGATGCTATTAGGTACAAACAACTGAGCTTACTGAAGGGAAGTAGTAACCTAAATTTTAATCGGGACCCGGTTCCCGTTCCGGTTTTTACTGTATTAAAACGGTTACGGCCTCAGTTTATGACACATCAAAAGCCCAATATAATTTTAGAACGATTCCTTTAGTCAGATTTTTTTTCATCAACAAATTTTTGTCTGTGGAAAATTTCAATATACTCCATTGTTATAATTTAATTCAACTAAAAAAGAACTAAAATAGAAAATATTTCGTTTTATTATAATATTCAGAAATACTCTCTTGTATCAATATTTACGCTTTGTCAGCATAACGTTCATAAAAACTAAAAGCTTTGACTTTGTCAGTATGCACATAGAGTTGTCAATATGTTGAAAGATAAAAATCACCTTTATTTTATAATATTTCCAACATTACTACAAACAAAGATAATGCGTTTTCAATATTTAATGGAAGATCAGGAGTTTTTGCCAGGATTTAGTTTTTTCCCTATCCCTATATCCATTTTTCGATACAAACAGGATTGTAATAATCACATTTATCATGTGAGAAAAATATGCTTCCCGAGAAAAGTTCGACGAAAGTACCAGCAGATATACGCTGTGTAATTGAAATCCCTTACATAATTCAAAGCACTGATAGGCCACAAAAAAAGAGCAGAGTTTTATTATACAATGTGGAGCCTACATGGCCCCGTTTTCGAGAAAAAAAACAGGAAATTTTGCTAACAGTTTGACAGCCGCAGGAATCGAACAAACGTGTGAGATAACGAAAGAATTTGCTTTGTGTCCAGGCGACAGTCAGATGGGTTTGAAGAATCGGCATCCATTCTCCAGGTGCCACTACATTGAGGACATTGGAGTGTATATATTTGTGGGTGAATTCGGACTGCCCTTATTTTACTCTGTTCCCCATAGGCATAGCGTGGTTTGAATATTGTAAGGGATTTTATTTACGCCCTGTATGCTTTTTGTACACTGTAATAGCAATATTCTTTAGTCTAGGATTATTTGAATGGCAAAGCCGTCTTTATTATAAATGTTTCTTCTTATATTTTAATGATACTAACAAGTAATATCTCCATAATAAAGGAATTTTTCGATTTATTCGACTATATTTCAATAACAAAGTTAATAAAGATAGACCGTCAATTTATGATTTTGTATTTATCATGATCAAATTTATGGGTGGTTGTCCGATTCTCCATGGCCCAAATTATTATTTGTTGACATTTTCTTATTTCATATTACATACGTACGTCTCGTGATTTAGTTATCAAATTCCCCATTTTCGTAAACATAATTTTCTTTTCGACAAAACAAGCATACTCTCTGTAGTTCGTTAAAATCACATAATTCAAAGAGTCAAAACTTCCGCATCGTTGATTTCCAGTCCGTTCGCGACCAATTGCCATAATTACATTCATTTTCCTAACGTTCTTTATCGTTACGGTCCTGCACCTCGGTCGCTTTTATTGACTTTGTCGTTTTTCCCTTTTCCTGTTTCATTTTCGTTCTTCTTATTTTCATTCTTGACTATTTTGATTAAATTGATCTAGACATTTTTCATTTATTCACCAATTTATTATCTCACCTAATGTGCAATTATGATTATGAATTTGCGACGAATAAATTTCAACCTGTCAAGAAGTAGAGAGGGCGAAAGTTTTTTGCTGTTTTTATTTGTGCGACGGCACGACATAATTTCGTTTTCCTTTTTTTTTTCTCGTCTTTATTTTGTTGTAATACTAGTCACTGTGAAAACCTTCAACATAGAAGTTTTCATAATGGTGTAAGTTGTAGAGACACCTTAGTCATTTCCTCTAGATTCTAAACGACCTCTTTGCATGCCCCGAGCCTGTGAAAGCAACTAATTTTATGCCTTACGCCCCCGGGTAAAAGAAAAGAAATAAAAACATTACGGAAACGAAGTCGGACGGAAAAGCGCATATATATTGCGTTCAACCGTCCATTGGTGAAACAGTTTTTATTATTCGTCAAGCATTAAACTGCAGTTCGGTAAACTAGACATTGAAAGAATTATTCATAATCTACCGCTATATGAACTGGGTGCAATTCTAGTCCAACCAGTATTATTAAAATGTGTGAATATGATTTTACAAAATTTTCAATTTTGTTAAATAAGCGTTTTACAAAAGGACGCCACACTATATGGCAATGAATTTCCATAAACTTTGCCGACTATGAGTTGAATACGTGTTTGGTTTGGTCGTCATGCTGAATTAACAAAAAACTAATTACTTCAATTCTGAAAAAAGTTATACCAGTAGGTTGCAACATAATACTCCACAAAATAATACAGAATGCCATAATGGCTACAATTAATTGATTCATGTTACTGCAATTTTTTTATTACTGCGGACTTGTTGCCGAATAATCATCGTGTATAGTCTGACGCAGTAAAGCAATCCAATATCACCAATGGACTGGCCATCTTCAGACAAGAACAGAGCTCTGGCAAATGACACATTCATCCAACTTTACGAGTCTGATATGCAGATATGAATTTAAACTGGGGGAACAGTATGGGTGATCGCTGCCACCTGCGGCCCGTATCAGGAGACGTCTGGTAGCACGTGTGAAATATTGGACGTGCCAGTTCAAGTAAAAGGATGTTAGCTTGTCTCTAGAAAAGAATAAAATAATAATAATAGCAATACAAAAACGTCCAGTTTCAGATTACGTTGTGATACAGCCACCACAATATAAAACACTTCTCTCTTCGTATAATGAAAGTCTGCTTTTGTTTCGTTTATATCAGTCCGTATCGACCAATCAGGAAACTCGATTCAAAGGGTTCTTTAAAGCGCGCTGTGTCAGCTATCACAGTTTACCATTGTCCTATCGCGTACTGCTCGAATTATAAATTTGGACGAGTGCTGGGCCTGATACGACGACCTGTTTTATATGTTTGACTCAGCTGAAATCGATCGAGATCGTATAAATATGCCAGAAATATGTCGCATTACAACTGACCACTGGCCCTTTTCCAATACAATACATATTCCTAAAAATTTACAATAAAGCCAAATGTTTGTTTTTGGTGGAGGCGCCGGGAGAGTCTATTACTGATTTTATTTTCACTAGAACGACTCACAATCAGAGTAATTTTGTAATAATTACATTGGTGATTTGAAAAAAAAAAACTTGATTCAGATCGGATTTCGAACCAGTCGCCATTGAATATAATTATCGAAAGACCATTCTGCCGGTTTTCCCATTACGATCGCGCCTTGTTTTCCCAAGCGAGTTTCCCGAACAATGACAAAACTATACTTGAACAAAAGCTTATCGTTCTCTGCTGCGATTGCAATTTTATCCTGGAGGCAATCAGAGAGCATACACAACAACACGGGTTTTTTAATTTTCCGCAAAAATGAAATTTTTTTATCCCCACTAGCACGATATAGATGAGAGGGAGAGAGAAAGAGAGAACGAAAAACATCCTCTCTTACATACAATAGACGTTTGTGTGTAATTTTCTTTTTGCAATACGAATAGCTTTGCCATCAATCAGTCCGACGAAGGTTGAGGACTACACTAGGTAGAATCAGTTCTTTTTCTTTATAGTCTTTCTATTATCCATTGACCTTTGCACTTAGCGTGTTTACCCGTCGCCACTACCATCGAATTCATCTCCATTACGGTGTATCAATGGGTGGAAATAAAAATAAGAATGCAATCAAATGGAATGATCTTGACGTCTTTTAAAGGACTCGAGTGCATGAGATATTCATGTAGGCGCATTGAATTGTAAAAGATTGGGCCGAATCGACGGCCCTGTTACATATGTATTGTGACGAAATTGAATGTTTACACGAACAGGGTTACGTGTTCAGTGTGTGGTAATGAATTTAGGCCGGAAAGAGAGCTGCCGTCCGTTCCAGAAAAAGCACAATGAAGAACAATATACCCCTACAAGGGATATAAACTTTGAATTATCCATCAGTGTTATTTTATTTAAAAAAAAATATGTAAAATATATATTTGCGAAATAAAGTCATAAAAGGTTGGAAAATCTGTCGGAATCGCCCATCGAGCAATAATGACAAAAGTTTGAATTGTGAGGGCCAATGCGAAGAGGCAATAGCAGTTTATTTCTATGATGGGGGATTAATTTTTTGCGTGAACGGGACAATTTACAGCCCGTCCGGGGTCAAACGCATCTATCACCGTACTCCCGACGGCAATTTCCCTGAAAACATCACACAAACATACTTCATCGTCATCATGAGGATAATTTCAACGGTTTTGATTAAAAAAAATCTACATTCCCTACAGCGATTTGCCTATGATTACGAAGATGCTTCGATTTAACCAACCAGATGAAATGATAATAGCCAATGGCAATTTATTTAAAACAAAATTTAGCGTTTATTAAATGAAAAACGTTCAGTTGAAATCGGGAAATCAACCTAACTTATCAAAATATGTCGATTCCATCAAACTATGCAGATTGTTCCAATTCTGGAAGGAATTATTTAGATGAAGAATTTCTGGACCGTTTACTAAAATCATAACAAAATAACTAGAAAATACGGAACAAAATGACTTTCATTGGTAATAAAATCTGCATGCGGATGCCTTCATGGTAAACTTTATAGCGACCGTAAAACTCCACCAGAATCGTTTCAACATTAGTACGATTTTTATTCAATCGTTCTTGAAATTAGTAGGGACATATAAAGATTGTATCGAAAATGGCATAGAGTCGACCTTCAGACGTCGACAAAAGAACAAAGCAACGAATGCGGGAGATTAATTACCCTCGTAAGAGAAGAAAAACCCTTGAAACACCACTCTGCACTTATTTTTATTTACCATTAAGGGCTGACTATAAATCAGTGTCCAGTTTACGCCCATCTTTTCAAGATTTTCGATTCGAAATCTTCAAAACTTACATTTCAATTACATCGTAATAATAAAAAAAAAATTGTTCAGATTTCTTTAAAAAGGAAAATCCTAATCAAAACGAACATGAAACATTATTTTCTCTGTTGAGTAAACAAGAGGGTTGGAAATGTCCCAGACTAGTACGAGTGGTTGTTCCCTCGTTGGTTTTTGTTGCTAAGGCTCGAATTCATGTTGTCTCTTTTTTTTATATTAGAGCGATCATTTGTGGAAAGGCTCCAGGGTGGAAAACTGATGTGTCCCCTACGCAACATTGCAAGTGACCGGGGGGCTCAATCGTAAACCGTAGCCACATGACACTCTATCTAACGCCACTAGACAGCTTTATAACGCTCTTTGCAAATAAAAATGACGTTGCTAGGTTATATATGCGGCACAACATTGCTTCTGTAGCGGGATATAAAAATAAATGCAGAAGACAATGTTAAAAATGGTTGAATTCGTAATGGTTGCAATGCAAGTATGTCAACAACCTTTTGTGAGTTTTAACACATAATATGTGCTTATATTGAAAACGATTTATGGTAAATATTAGTAATAATCGTCATCCAAATATTATTGCAGCTAAATTGATGTTAAAACACAATGGTTGGATCGTTTACCTTTGAACTTGGGTTGGAACAATTTTCACGGACAATTTGTAATCTAGTTGTGCTCAATTCCAGCCATGTAGCTTACATTTTCTATCACATTTACGAATCTTTGTAAGTCTAATAAAAACGTGAAGATACCACTAAAGATCATGCCACAATTTCAACGAAATACTTGTAATCGTATGACTGTTGGCGTATCCTTGATCATAGTTACAGTTGATTTGAATGCACCTATTAAAGTCAGATTAATGATCAACGGCTGTGGCTCAATTCAGGTCGTTTTGACTCAAATATCCCGTTCAGACTTTAATGGATTACGTGTGCATCCTTTCCATCCATTAATAAAGTATCAGGAAAAGGGGGTAAACGGTTATTTGTAGCAATAAGGCAGGAAGGCGTCCGCAATAAGATTTATGTTTGTCCGAAAATTGCGCTCTATGCCACTCAAAAAAACATCAAAAATTCATCAGAGAGTGAAACAAGTGAGGTGGTAGGCGAACAACTCCCACAACTCCCCACCGCGCCCCCGCCAAACATCATAGTTACCCTTAAACGAGCTGCCTCAAAAATTGTGAAAGCCCTGGTAAGCTCATTAGGCTAATGACGTGTGCTTTCAGTTGCCTTTGATATATTTTATGCAAGCTGATGTCCGTCGAGCAAATGATTTGATTCCGCGACGTAGATACCTGCTTTATCGAGTTGAACAATCTCTTACACTGCCTATAGTAAAATGACTTGATTTTATCAGATCTTCAAACTCCGTTGATTCGACACGGTACATTTGTGTTTCATCTAATTTTAAGGTGACTTCGTTCTACATTTACACAAAATTTATATCCAACTATCTATTCAATTTGTTTTTAATGGAGAAAGCGAGACTTTTAAACATTACTGAAATATATCGAATAAAATAGCCTTTACTATTGGCTACAATGTTCAATATTTTTGTCGCGTAGAGGTCCCATTGTCGCGGTTTTAAGTGGAAAGCGGCCGGCTGAAGTTCCCATTTTTAATTCCCCTAGAGAGAGGGCGGGTTCTGATAGAGCAGCTGTCAAACATGCATATACACGCATTTTCAAAAGCTTATCTTACAAGTCGGCGACTTTAACAAGAATTCTGTTAACCTATTGCCTTACCATAGAAGAATATTTATTGAATTTGAAATATCCAATTTAAATTCGCTTTTTTTAACAGAGGAAATCAACGACACGTGCACAATTCAGAACTCAACATTCACGAACATTTATAGAATGAAACGACGACACGGACAAGATTTATTGGTCGAAACTCCAAATCATCATCAAATAAAAGAAAAAGATTATTAAGTTCCATTCAAATTTCTTATTTACTCGCAAACTTTATCCGATTCCAGTTTATAAATTCGAGAATGTTGAATTGGGCCGCAATCAAATTTATATGGAATTTTACAATGAATTTTATACAAAATCTGAACCTTCCTGTTATTAGCATCATTTATATCATCACATCAATTATATAATTTTGATCGAAACGATAAATTGTAGGAAGCCGTGGCAATAGAATACTAACCCGGCGCATCCACCATTTTTCATTTACGATAACATCGACGTGTTGTCGTCAATAAAGCAAGACATACTGTTCGGTTAATTGATCTTTTAATCGATCAATCGATTGTTGATTTGATAGCAATACCGTCATTGTTATCATTTACGCGAATACTTTCCTTTTTATTGGTAAAAAAAATAATAATATAAACCACATTGAGTAGCATGAACAATATTTCTGGGCTGCCAAATTGTGTGATTTTTTTTCAATGGAATTATAATTCTAAATTTTGAGCTAGATATCAGTGTTGCCCTATTTTCTTAACAACTTAACTCTAGAACCAACTAAATTCTCGTCCTTTACACCCATCTGTGTTGCAACCACTAAGGTATTAATAATTAATGAATACAACATGGACGAAACAACATTATGCATTGCAATATTCATCTGTCCAGAATTACATATTCAAAACTATTGATGTACCCCACATGCTGGTATGAAAAAATAGAAAAGCTAAAATCCTACACGTAACCCAACTCGCGAACTAAATTCTAACTTGCAACAATCACAAACTTGATCGTAATTTCCCACAGGTAGCAAGAATCAAATGTCGAACGAAACGCATCAACGTCAACCGCAGGCGTTCTGGCATCATCCCCCCACTCCATGAAAACGACCCACCTCTTGTGGTATACAGTCGGCGCCGGGCGTCGCGATGCCACATGGTGTTCGGACGCGGTACAGTGATCTTGTCGGTTAATGTCTCATTCACATATACGCCACGCAGGTTGGTTTCTCGTACTAGTTTTGTAGCACAATTTTCCTTCTCAATATTTTTTTTTGTGTTTTTATTGTTTTATTGTTTAATTTTTTATCTGATTGAGTTTTGATAGAATTCCCAATTGCATGCTATGCAAATAGACACAACAATATGGAATTGATTATAATCATAGGTCTATTATTGTGGAAAAAAACCTTTTCCAGACCAGTTTCGAAATGTTCAAGCTAAATAATTCGTATCTGTTTTTTTTTGTTTCCAGACATGTTATAGACTAGAGTGTTATCCCTTGGGTGACCGATGCAAAATTCAAAACGTGTGATGAACAAGAAGAATAATAATAAGAAAACGGCTTGTCCGTCGATACTACAAATAGCGTGACAGTCGAATAATTCAACATGCTGTTCTATTTGGTCACAGCAACTATTCTGCAGATCTTGCTGCACCAAACTGCCGGTAAGTATTTGAAAATGATCGTGTAGCAACCCAAATCGAGTCAGTTTCCGGTTTCCCGGCCCGTTACTGTGTAGTAGTTGTGGTGGGCATCGTCGACGTCGTGTTGACGACGGCAATTTCGTCTACTTACACGGTTATTACCGTTCTGATTTATGAAAGACTCGTTGTTCCTACCACAACTGTAATATCACCAACAGCAATTTCATCTGTGATGAGGTTATTATTATATTTAAAAATATCGAAATTTCTTTATAAAACCACTGCACCGGAATGATTGTATAGTGTTTATAGGAAAACGAAATGCAATAATTTGCATATGCAAGCATGTCAAACACAAAATAAATACATAAAAGTTTTCTGGTAACCAATCCTGTTCCGCCTTTGTCTCATAATCCTTCATGTATAAAACTGTTGGAAGTTATAGCGCTTGCTGTGACGGTGTCGATCTGTCACTTTGATCAAGGTTTTGGCTAGAAAAATTTCACTATACTGGAAACTCAATTGTTGCCATGAAGAAACTTGTTGAAATTATTCTGAAATAATGACGAAAATAGTATATATTGCAGTCATCTATACGGGGAGTTTGTAAAAAAACAGATTAAAAATGTGTAAGCACCCTCTTCACAACTAGCTTATCGAACACGGAGTTTTTAAGAATTTTCGTATTTATATTTATATTTATTATATTCATAACATTAAACAAAAACATATATGAGTTGTGTTTTGTCGAAGAAAGTCGTAAATATTGTCATATTGTTTACAGATTACTAATGTCATTCTTTTTTGTGCCATAAAGTATGTTAGAAAGAACATTTATGGAAGTTTTCAAAGCTTTCTCTATTCATTCGTTGCAGCTGTCAGCAAGTAAAGGTCAGAACATAGAAGACTTAACTTTTATCTTTACGCGATGATACGCCGAAAAATATTTTTAAACTTTCCACCAACAGTCCGTTTATTACAACCCAACAAGAAGTTCTATTTTCAATAAAACTATCAATTTTCAATTAGATACTTCTCAGTACTTCAAATCAATCAAAACGTTCCCACCACCATCTATTGTACAATATTGTATTGCTTCGAAGTCCAAATATGTAGGACTTGCTTGATTAAAAAGGACTGGCAGAAATCAGCAACCTTGTCTGGAATTTAATTTTCAGTGCCTAGTATGAATAGGACTGCGGCCTAGGGGTGGCTGTCTTTCGTTTCGGCCAACAAGAGGCCGTTCGCTTGTAAAAGGCTTGGTGAAAATTCCGAAATTAACGGAAGCGGAAACGAGTTCTCCGACGCGGATATTGCCGCCTAAACCAGGGGTCGGCAAACTTTCAAGGGAGAAGAGCCAAACTGTCAAGGAAAACAGGATAACGAAGGTATCAAAGAGTCACATATATATGTTGCTGCCAATTAGATTGATCGAAGATTATGCACAATCATCAGCGATTATGAATAATTGAAAAACCTGTTGGAAAATTTACTTAATATTTGTGAATTTATCATGGATAATTTCCAAAATTGAATGATTGATTTGATTTTTGATTTTTCTGGCTGGTAACGACTGATACTACCACATTTACAATGATTAGTGCTCCAATGCATGTCTTTAACGTCAATGGATGTGGAATACGCAACAGAATTGAACAAAAAAAATGTTTTTTTTCCAAATAAATAGTTTATTATGAATTACATTAACCACAATTAGCGCCCACACGTGGTCATTTGCGGGAGAGCCACACTCAAGGGGCCAAAGAGCCACATGTGGCTCGCGAGCCACGGTTTGCCGACCCCTGGCCTAAACGAACACACTAACACGTTCGCGACTTGAGTCAAAAGGGCCATAGGATAAGGGTGGGGTGGGGTGTTTGGTTGGTTAGTAGGTAGTTAGGTATAGGTAGGTGTATATTCCCCCCAGCCCCCACCCACCGTTGTCGAATTAAAGTATGCACATATGACTTATACTAGACGTCAAGAACGCTTTGCATTCCGAATGATTTATGTTATACAGAATTGGTTTTCGTGAATCCATTCTCAATGATTTTGGTGTAGTAATTTTCAATAATGTGCCTTATAAATAGTGGAAATCTATTATAAATTGGGTAGATATTGTGTGAAGGAAATTAAATGAATAAAACGCACATGTATAGATTTTAAATTGAATGAGGTGGTAGGTTATTTCAATTAAACAAAGCAATCGAATGGAACAACATGTCAAATCAGGAAATTATCACAGACACATGTTGTGGCCAATATTGTTGCAAGTTGCACCTTGTGCGAATAATTTTAATGATACGTATATTGGTACTATATTTGTTGGAAGGTTTAATTGAAATTCGTATAGTCACTCTATTTTATAACGAGCTCCATTAAAGTAATTAGTGGAAAGTATTTTTTGTAAATTAGAATTTATTTAATTTTGACTGAAATAAGTCAATTATCTAATGGTTTTCATTAAAATTTCTGTAAAGAATCCAACACATTTCTCAATTTGTAATTTAGATAAACATGGATATGTAGTAGTAATTTAAATATATGCAATATGCTGTTTTTGTTGCGAAATGTTGGGAAGTTGTCGATGCAAATTGTATTTAAGGGTGGTATGGCTGGCGGCGTTTTATCGTTCAAGTCCATTTCCCGTAGGAGAGTACTAAACAGGGCACTCATAAATACTGAACAATATAGGTGTGCCACATATAAACTTCTTAAAACCTGTACATTATGGATCAGGTGTATTTATACTTTAGTTTCAACAATGTTATTAATTTTTTAAGTAGCTCTTACATATATAACATATTAAAACTACATACAATTTTAATTATATATCCAGGCTTAACTGTTGTTCCATATACATATATAACGATTAATCTGTGAAGGTGGAATAAAGTAAACTTCACTAAAAAGAACACCAAACGTAGGCAGCTTAGATATTTCCAGTGCTAAATCTGAAATTACCTTAAGATCTTACAATTTCACGCTACGAAGTAAATAATCTTCACTACCACCACCTGAATTTCCTGATCCTCTTACGCGTATAGTATTACCTTCAAGTTTGTGCTTTAATGCACCGCACATCTACTGAAAGGACTATTCATAATTTGTCCATTTTCCAACATTTTCAACAAAAACTAAAGATGGATTAATTAACAGGATCAAAAGGTACCAACATTTTGCAAGTATCTACGTTTATATTTAGATAAATTATGTTGGAAAAACTTTATATCGTATGTAAGATTTATAATGAAATTTTATAAAATGGAGAAACCATGGGAATATTCATTTAATACGAAAACGTCGTATGGAGTAAAGTAAATTCGACGGCTGTTTGACGTTGAGATCGAGTATAGGGCATGTCACACAGTGACAAGCGACGCGCTAAGGGAGAAAACCGTGTCATACTGTCAAACTAAACTGTTCCGAAGATATCAAAAGAATTCCGAAAATAAAATTCTACAGATCCAGTTGGATTATCCGGCAGATAGACTTGGAACTTTTTATTAAAAGTGTTGATTCGTGTTCAAGGATCATGTCGACACTAATAGTACCGGATCTGGATTAACGTAGATTGCTGACACCTGATCAGGCCAACGGGTCAAAAGGAAGATGACAAGTTTGAAAATAGAAGAAGGGAAAAAAAAGAACATGACGGTAGCAGCGTACAATACAAAGAAAACGTATTTATTTACGTATACATGAACGTATGTATGTGTGAGTGTATTGTAAACCAACCGGACGTTAAATATTTACGTTGACGATTTTCCCCAGGTTCTACATAAGCTTTATCAACATGTCAACGTGTTTTCTCGTGGCTGTTTGTATTAAATGATACCTGATTTATTGGTTGTTTCAAATGTTTTAGACAAGTTTTTTGTTTCGATATGATTTTGGTACAAAATTTTCTTTCTTTTTTTTAGGATATTGCTGGTCT
>JAZBHA010000080.1:710-29736 GCA_037464855.1 Iselma pallidipennis | reverse complement strand
CAGTTATTAGTATTTCCAGAAATAACAAAAAAAAACTTCGTAGGTCTTCTATTTAAAGATAACCAATTTTTTTTTTCAAACGAAATACGAAATATTGACGAAAGAAGAAAATACAATTTCAGATGAACTCGTTAAATATGTAAATATTTACATATTGAAAACTACTGGGGGTTAGAGAAATATTTTTAGTACAGTCGAATGCCACCACCTCCTCATATTTTATATTTGCACTTGAAGATGGAATATTTTTGAATACTTCAAACGAAGCTCAAACATCTTTTTAATATGATTTATTTTTCATTTAAAAAAAAACATAGATATTGAATCAAAAAACTGTTTATAGTGAATTTTATCAATATTTATTGATTTTTTTTTGAAAATCTTGTAATAGTTAGAGAGAATATTTTTCCAAAAAAATACAAATCTTGTTAATTGGGTTTGTAATTTTTTCGAGTATTAGTTGACAACACATTGAATTGTTGGTATCGGTTTTCTGGAAAACGATTGGAAACGATGTACTATCATCGGAATGTTTGATAGACGTTATGAATTTTTTGATTGAATGAAAATATTTGAAAAGCTGTCGTCGTCTGGATTAATTGAAATATGAATTGAAATGTTCCTGCAATTACAGCCCCACATACATCATACAATACAGCCGAAAACTTTGACGACTTATTTGCGGTGGCATATCGGATTTTATCATTCGATAACATACAAGTAACCCGTTATTATATTGTCCCATATAATACGATATATATATATCACCAATATTTGAACAGACTATGAAATAATAATACAAAGAAATAATAATTTCAGCTAGATTGATGTTAGAAGATTGAGGGACAAGAACAATATTGTTTATATAGTAGCAGGGTATCTTGTATGTGTTTTTATATACAAGCCATGTATGTGTGTATGTAGCAGTTTTCACTCTTGAGTTTTACGGTCGAGTCCTCTTTTTGTCCCACTTGAACTGACCCTTTATTCGAATAAGGTAATGTTGCCGACTTTCTTTCTTTCTTTCTTGTTTTTCTCTCTTATAGATATTTTCCTTTTTTCTTCGTTTTGCTTTCGTTCGTATATACAGTATAACACCTTGGGGAAACATCACCGTTCCACCCTTCGACATCATTAATTCGAACGACTAAACTAAAATTACCGACCAAGATCTCTATACAAATTGCATCTTTTGTTGTTGGTGGCTATTATTTTTATACACTGAACAGCGAAAGGATGGAAACCCTTTTGTATAACATAGATCGATGGTCTGGCCAAATTTAAATCATCCTACCGGGAAAACCGCCCCTTTACAAACAATACTCTTGAAAACGATGGCTTAAGAAAAATACTACATGTAACTTATCAAAACAATGGCGAGTTGTAGGTTGTTGCCAATTCGGTTTTACTTATTGATGGTATCCGAAATTACTAGTTTAATGCGTACTTTATGCAGCCATTGCCAACATTAAATCTTAAAAAAAACATTTGTCTAGAAATTGTGTAAAATTAGTAAAAACTGCAGCGAGTCGAAAAATAAAATCAGTTCCCAGTTCTATACATTCAAAATAGGACAAACTTCCGATTGGGAACTTTTAAATGAAATCCCCTTCAACAATTCCTAGGAACGTTTATGAGTTGGTTGCTATTGTTTCTTAGAATTGGTGAAATTCGAATATCTTCAAACTTGTTTATGGGCAAAAGGATTTTCTGCTGTCGAGTTTCGTTTGTGATTGATTTCTGTTGTCCGTTTGTGTTTGTTTTCGTTTGTAGTTGTTGTTGTTGTTGGCACACCGGTTGTTGATGCGATCGAAATCGAATCGAAAACTTCCCAATCACGTAATCTGAGAAAGTTGCAAACTGTACTTTTTTGAAATTCAACTACCTTGTCGAAATTAACTTAATAACAAACTTATTATAAATAATAATAGTACAGATAATAACAATTGCAAAGAAAAACTTTCAACAATCAGATACTTGTCGTGTAGCTAGAAGTTGTCATCGCGGTTGCTGTTGTCAATGCGTGTAGATACCAATCGTTTCCGTTTCTTCTACCCAATTCGAAATGATATCCGTACGATACAGGTTTTATTGCCCAAGTTTTAGAAATTCCCTATGCTTTTCCTGCTCTTTTTCAACAAGTATCAACGGAAAAACCAACTGATATTGTAAGTAACCGTAAGAGAAAAGATAAAGAAAAACGAAAACAAAAATAAGGGGAAACACCTGCAGATATGCTGATGGTACAATTTGGGTGAAATTCGTGAATGTTGTCTGTTGTACATTCGGGATTCGCTCTCTTTATTATCTCTATTGGATCGAGTTCCGGTTGTTAGTGAACACGATAGTTTGCCGAATAATTGTGGTGTTTGGTGATTGATTTCTAAGAGTTAGACGATTGACATGAAGCCTTTCTTTTACTAGGAGATAAACAACAAAAGGAGTATGTCATGCATGCTTGGTTTGTTTAACGATATCCGATTTTAAAGACCGAATAAAACTTCCTCGTTATAATCTTTGAAATATGTAACAGAAATAACGATACATCATAAGAAAAACACGTGACCATTGTTATTCTAACGGATCTGCGTTTATCAAGAGCCTCTAATCAAATCAAACAACCTTATAATTAATGCAAAAATTTCACCAGAAATCCAGAAAGCTGACAATTATGATTATCTTTATTGTGTTCCACCATAAGATTCGTTCGGTAGGGGAGCCAGAGATCGACTGTGACATTTAATAACGCAAAGTAGACGTAATTGAGAGCTTTCAAATTAAATATTGACCTTCCTCGGTTAAATTATTATGATATTATTATAAAAGGGGAAGGATTCTATCTGAATGTATTAGGAACTAGACGGTTTGGCGGTTGCGCCTCCTCCTTTATTTGAAAGTTGTATAAAGAGGCACCCGCAAGTGGAACCGAGACAATATTCTCTAACCGCACCATTACCCCCTTTCTTACATTCCACTATGTATGGTGTACCAGCCCTTATTGAATTTGCCCTTTGAATTAAACAGAAAACAAACTGACTAGAGAATTTTTCAATAATAAAGCCGATTATTGAATAGAGTCAGTAATATCAAAGCAAGAAGCTTTTCATCAATTATAACCAAACAAAATAGATGGCATGGATTCTTTTTAAAACAAACAAGACGAGTATTCGCATTTCTACTTAATTGGCTGTCGTAATAAGCATTAATGTCATTAAGAGTACCCTATTATCGGAGTGATTTAAGAACTTCTTAAATACGAACAAAGCTCGGTTTCAATTAGTGTTTTTGCTATTAAAAAAATCATAATTCTACTTTGCAAGAAAATCTGTGGAACTTGCTAAAATAATAATATTGATAACAGAAATCAATTTCTTTTTTTTTCTAGAAATCGGATCACCATTATTATCGTAGAGGAAAAGTTCCAAATCCAGATTTCATCAATTCACTTAATAAACGATCAATTCATGCCGTTGCCAGTTTCAATATAATTGGTGTCACAGGTTTCCGTTTCACCGGCAACGAAATGATTAATTCCCAACCGATATTTTCACAATCGGTTCGAACTGACCTCAGAGTAGACAGTCGGAGGTCCCTAGGGCGCCATCAGACTAAACCTCTCGGGCATTCTTGATCTCACCGTTATCCGTCTCATCTCTTTCATTTCACTCCAACATATATAGCAGGACTGGATTTCATTAGTTCTTGCTTTCTACAACCGTATTCGGGTAACTATTTACAATTTGTTTGGTTCTTTTGTGGGAGATTCAAACATTTTTTTTATTTTTAATTGCATTACGGCATAGTTAAAGATATAACCAATGCTGATGGTGGCATCTTGATTTATTAAACTACGACACGTTGACTGAATTCACAATTGGGCCCTTCAAATTCCGATTCGATATAATTTAGTCGGTTCGCCGTACTAGTTAATTTGAATTCTTGTCTGGATTTTCCTTGATTTTTTTTCCTTCTATACAGATGGTATAATTTGAAAGAGGGAGAAATAAAAGTGGAGACGGTAGCAACGGGTCGGTGGTTATCGTTGGCAACATCAGACTAATTAGGGTTTTAATTATGAAATTGGCGATAAATTCCTCGGGAAATCTGAATTCTGAATGGCCGATAAGAGTTTCCAGGGTCTCGAATATCTCCAATTATATCAAATAAGGATTCGTAGAGTTGCCGTAGAGTTTGGTGAACTGAAAGTTTGTTGGAAAAGTACAGGATGGAGTTCTGGTTTGCTAGCTAATTGCATTGCTTCCTGATATTCTACCTAGACTGAAAGTGACCAGTAAACGAGTTCAAACTCTACCTGACCGGAATAAGCTCATCTAATTTTATTAACTTTAGGTAGATGAAACTGAAAACGGTGTTCGAATAGTTTTAATTGAACAATCAAATTTTCAGAACGAAAATAAATCATAGTGTCCTTGCCTATGTTTTGCGATAGTTAAGTCCTCTTTATAAATTGTCTTGCGTTTGGAATTAACACTCCCCGATTCAAGTTGAATGTCTAACATCCTCGCTATCCAGTTTTCGACTGTGAATATATCAAGATCTGGGCGAAGTGCCGATCTCGAAAACTGCAATTTAAGCAAGACCAGGTGTTACACGCCGAATTAACGCAAGTAATTGCTAATACTTTCAAGAGATTTACTGCTCTCCCTATTAAACATTAGTTCGACATGGCGCCTGGAAACTGAATGATCGAACCTGCAAGGCAAATAGGAGCACACCATCAGCTCAATCAATTCGAAGCTAATTAATTTTTTTTTTTGGTGATCTCACTCCTCCTGTCTCTCTCACACTTTCGCCACTATTTAATCAATTCTTCATTAATTCCACTCGAAAATCGACAAGGGGACAATTTACAACTTCAATCACTACAAAGTAAAGAAAGTAGAAGAAAAAGAATGAAAATTCACACCAAAATGTTAAAAATTATGCTACAGCCTTGAAATGAGCCTTGTGACTCTAATTCTAGTAATTTCTTCGCGTGTTACTCTGCAAACTGAGCCGTGCCTGTGGCGTAATAATAATCTCGTCTCTTGATCAATATTACGTCCGAATTCACCCTATTCTTATCTCTCGTGGAGCAGAGGGTGGGCTCTTCGAGTGATGATGAACAATTCCGGTAAAGTTTTCATATTAGTGTGGTCGTTCATTTTTGTTTCTTAGTTCACGCACATAAACGGATCTAATATCATCGTCCTGGCAAATTAGATTTTTTTTATTGGTCTATACAATCAAAATAGATATAATTATAATAGATAAGGTAAATGAATTAAGCATGTTTACCGTTCAAATGTAATTGAGTAAGTCTAATATAAGAAGTCAATTAGTGAGCTGTCTAGTACAGAGGAACTCTTCAAAGATAAAAGCATCAGCCCTCTGAACTTTCAAAGCTTTGTTTACTTAGTGACTATTGTTATCATTTTGTTTTGTTTTATTAATAGAATATGATTAACTCGATAAATAAAGCTTTCGGCTTTAATTATTAGTGCCGTTGAATTCACGTTTCCGTTCGTTTTTTTTTCCGTTCCGAGTCTCTTGACACACAACTTGACGTAGCAGGATGTTTCAAGAATCTGGATTAACTGAATGTTATTTAATATTCTGGAAAAAGCGCGTCATTAAACCTAATTAAAAAAATTTAAATAAGAACCCCACAAATACCAAAAAGAATATTGCCTATTCAAGATATATTTCCCCGTTTTTTTTTCGTCATTTTGTTGATCCAAACACGTGACGTTCAACGAAAATTTAAATTTTGCTATTTTAAATAACCCGATTCAAGTGTACCTAGTTTCCTGATGTAGGGCCATCCAAATACATCTAGACCGGAATTTCTGGCATCAGTAATAAATCGTTGAAGCATTTTAGTGTTGTTGCAATTACTGTTCGTTCGAAATGATTTTCAGCATTTTCATCATTCTAGTTTCGTGTTGGATAGTTTTTGACGAAAAATTTGTTAACATATGTTGATGATTGGCTTGCGTGTTCAACTTTAATTAACTGGTGGTAGAATGAAGGTGGCTGGTGCGTTGTTATTTAACGCGCTCGACATCACTAATTTCACATAAAAGGATTAAAGGAATTTACGTTTCAAGACTACATTGTCTTATCTGAAAGATACTTAACGTTTAATTAAAATAAACTTCAATAAAGTTTGCTGGTTCTTTGTTTTCGTTTTATTTACGGACAATTTTTATGAAAACTAACTTTGGAAAAAAAAACACTAATAAATAATACTGAAACAATACACAGTGAATCTCTACATAGTTACAAATTGGAGTTTTTGTTCGGAAAAGGAGGATAATTGATGCAGATTGTTAAACTGGTCACGTGAACTAACACCAGACTTTATTTCCAATTAGCCCAGACCAAGATTGTAGGGCTTCATTATGTGGTTTATAAACGTTCCTGTGTTTCTTTCAAAATAAAATTCAATATTGTTTAACAAGATTGTTGTTGAGAACTAAAAATGTATTCCAAAATAGCTAGAAATACGATGTAAAGAGTTCATTATAATAGAAGATTATAAAAGGAGTACTGCAATTAAAATCTTTACAGTTCAAAAGAGAACTACTTTTATTAAGATATTTCATTGATGTTCTTGCTTTACTAATTTTGTGTTTCACTATTTTGGTTTCTATTAAATAAAAATAACTAACGAATATAAGGAGCTTTTAAATCCGCTAAGTTTATCAATAGCGTTTGACATGACGGTCTTTTGATTTCACCTACCGTCGAATCTATTCTTATGTCTTGTCCTCAGACAGAGCTCTACTCAACTTAATTGGAGAGAGTTTATTGAAAATTTAAACTCACAAAATACAATACCCAAAGAACTATTATGAATGCAACAACAATCTTAATTAAAACTTGAAAAATAGAATGAAGTAGAAAAATAGCCATATAGATAAAATTGCATTTACAGGAAACGTATGTGACGCTTATATAGAGAACAGAAGTGAAAAAGTCAACGAAAATCCAGCAGACAAGCTCATCTCTGTTAGAAAGAGGTTCGCATACAGCAGGACTAAAAGTGCCACAAAGACACACCCAGCTTACTCGGCAGAATTGGTTTTCTATCTCCGCCCTCACCGCTCCAACCTTCTCCTTCTTGTTTCATATCTTTGTTTCGGGAGTCGTGTTTATATCTTTTAGGTAGGAAGCGTCCTTTTACGGTCAACATCCGGCGGCGCGACGTCAGGTCAATTTTCATTAGTTCTTATTGAAGTCGCTTGTTTTTGTTCCATTTTATTTTCCGACAAACTTTTTTTTTACTCAACATTATTACTTTATATATTATTTAATGTGTTTTATTGTATTAGTCATAGTATGATAGTGGTGGTTTAATTGGATACTGGGTGAGGTCATGAGTCCAATTACCATAGTTCGAATTAGAGTTTGACAGAAATCGATGATTGGGAAATGATCGCGGCTAGTTTTGATGTGATCGTTTGGACATCGTAAACGATAATAGGGTGCACAGCAATGCACAGTTTGGGTCAGCACTAAACAATGTAGGAGTCTAACATTCGTCATTCTACGGTTTTAACTGACAATGAAATGCAAAAAATTATAGATTTTCGCTAATTAGCCACCAATATTAATCAGAATTTCTTGTCTCTGGGTTTATCAGAATGTAATATTTTCATGCCTGCACAATTTCCAGAATAGTTAGAATTGCTGACCTGTAGAATGTCTGTTTGCTACGAATTCGTGATCGGCAATGAAGATCGGTGCAATATTGGGTACTTCACTAAATTATATTTCGTGCCAGTCGTGTACTGTGGCCGTATTTATATAGGTAGCTAAGCTAATTTGCACATCTCCGAGGAGAACTGTGACGGTTTCCCATGATGGTATCTAATCATGGACGCACGCACTACCAGATAGTCGTAAATTAACTGACTTAACGTCAGCACTGGCCTCAGTTACGTGACCTAATGAATACCAGAGTTAAAATACTGAAAGAATAACGAAAAAAAGAAAATAACAACAACAAAACAAATTCAACCCAATTTTGCTTTATTTTTATCTATACATCTACGTAGGTATGTATTCATTAGAAAGAAATTCAATTTCAGTTCAGAGATAAAACAAAAATTTTCAAGAAACAATAAACCGTTCCTTGCTTCGGGCTTTTTATTTATCGTTTCCAAAGCCATTCCACGTTGGGACACCTAGTAGAAGGAAAAAGCCCAGGTAAACTCTCGGATTTCTCGTAAACAGAATTGAGGGGTGTAAATCACCGGTTAGCACCGTTTTGCCGTCATTACATTACAAATGACCAACATTTATCTGTGTTCATCTTCCGTTCCCACCGACACCGTTGAACAAATTGTGGTGAAATATCGATGCTTAGAATGACTCTCTTACATTATACACGCCTATCAGGCAAATCTATACTTTTTACAGTTGGATCAAGTTAAGGAGACTATTCGAAGTGATGTGGAAAATGACACGGAATCATTGATTTCTGTTTTTCCTTTAATTCTAGAAACACATAATCTTTACTATAAATCGAAAATGACGTCAGTCCATTGTTGAGTACCTTAAGGGTTGTGTAGATAAGTGAAACATAAAGGTCCCGGATACAAAATAAAAATCAACAAGAACCGAAGTCCTCTCTCGCCGGGATGGCAGGTCTCGACTTTTACAAGAAGTTATGTAACGTTCGGTCCTCCTCTGGGACGGATATAATAAAGACGTGACGCGCAAACGGCATCCTGACTCGTTTATGTGAAAGAATGGTCGCCGGTTTGTGGTGTCGACCGTCTCTAAAGAACTAACCGTCCCGCGAAACGTTCACCGTCCGTCATAATCAGTGTCGAAACTCGTAACATTCTATATGTATACAGTATAATACACTCAAACTTCACACACTTCCACACTCCATTCACTTTTGATCTCTTGAGATTTGCCTGTCAAAAGTTAATGAAACATCCCATACCATTCCTCTTCCTCTGTTTCAGGTTTAGAATTCCTGAACGAAGCACCAGATTGTGAATAATCAGCGATTCCCGGACCTATTAAATACCGGTCTGGCATTTCCTACCGATTGACTTTACGCAAACTTTGTATACACAAAAAGCTAGAGAGAGAATCGACAAGGAATCGTGGGGTGGCGGCAGCAAACGGGACGTAATAGAAATGAGATCGAATCAAAGGAAGCAGAAAACGGTTCATTTGATTTTTTTTCCCTCTTCCACTAAGAAGTCTTGAATTTTGAACGAACCAACAGTCGAACGATTCGAAACGCAAACTTGTACGTTACTGTCTCCCACTACCTACTGGGGAAAATGTAAGAGGGTGCAAACATGCTCCCGGAAGAAATGGGGTGAGTGCGGGCCGCACGTAAATCGACTTAATTGAGTCGATCGGCAGTAAAGTATTTACATTGGATACAAGGCAGTTTTTTTTTTACTTTGGGTAGCAGAAATTTTCATATTTCATAAAATAGTCAATTAAACAGATTGGTTGCAACTAAACAAACATGCAAGGATAAATAAAAATGTCACTTAATCAATTATTGTCGATGATATTTATAATAAAAGTGTTAAAAGACATATAAGACTTGATAGCTGATAATCGATGAAAATTTCTAATTAACAACCACTAAGCGTACCTAGACTGTAAAGCTGCACTCGAGAATTACAGGTTTATCAACACATTTACATTTTGCAGCAATATATTTATCAATCAGGCGACTTCGTTAACCGCAACCAGTAATAATTCTCTTCATTTCTGAAGTTTGATAGTGAATACTGTAATGCGCAAGGTATTCTAGAAATGGAAATAGTTTCTGGAACGATTTATTTAGAAACAGGTGCCTGGTATAATGTTGATTCCCTCCTAGAGTTCATCTTTTGAAAGAAAAAGGGTTAATATCTGTGATTTCTTGGGGTTTAGAGTACGTCCTAAATTTTCAATCAACCAATAAAGAGATTTGTGAGTTGCACTGAAACGATGTGATTGAATGATGGCAAATTATTGATTTTTGATCTTGACAGTATAGAGATGCAGACGAATAAATACAAATCAGCATTTGAAAAATTACCACGTGCCCAGTTGTGGAAATGTTCATGTCAAGAGCAAGTTTGTTCGTTCGTTAACATATTTCTATTTACTTATGCAATCAGTTCTTCAGACTTTGATAAAATCGACTTCGTTCCCGTTAAATGTAGAACGGGAAATTTAAAAAACACCACTGACGCCGTCTCCGCAACACTCTATTTTGATATGCAAATCAGGAACGGTTGTTGTTTATGATAATATATAAACTGATTATTCATGGTTAGAATTTTTCCGGCTTGAAAATCATCTCAACCTAGTACTACCAGGAACACAGACGGATAACTTTAACATAGAAACAATTCGCGACCTTTCTTGTTTGCTTACTTTTTTCGTCTGTTAATAATAAATGGGTTAATTTTTCTGGAGAGTTCGCAAATCTACGGATTTAGTAACAGTGAGCCTGTCTAATTTGTAACTCGAGCAGTTCGCAATCTTATCGCGGTCTCTTCAGGGGCCTTGTGTTCACTATTAGTTATTTACGTTCTTTGTTAACGATTGCCAGTCTAATAAGAAATGACACCACACCGTCTGGGTCGACACCGATCCAATTTACTTCTTTAAGCTCCCTTAATGACAATTACACCTGAGTTTCATTTGATACTGCAGTAGTTGATCAGGCAAAAAAAGACGAAAAAAGTTACTTCATTCGCATTTTTTTTTGTCGGTTTGAACAACCTAGTCAAAATGCATACGATATTTGTCACCGACAATCCAGATGCCAGATTCGACTGTCTAACAAATACGGACGATGTTCGAAAAAACAGACGAGTCGTGAGATAATCCCGGATTAAAAATGAGATACGTGCTTGGTGCGAGGAGCGACGCGTGGCGGCGGTCGAAACTAATCCCAACAAAGCCGACGAAATATGGGCTTACATAGGACTAGCTCCGTCATGCATCAATTATTGTCAGCAATCAATCCAG
Source organism: Iselma pallidipennis (assembly GCA_037464855.1). NCBI lineage: Eukaryota > Metazoa > Arthropoda > Insecta > Coleoptera > Meloidae > Iselma > Iselma pallidipennis. The sequence continues at coordinate 18,726 of JAZBHA010000080.1, read as the reverse complement.
AATTTGCTAACAGGTTTTTTCATTATTTGTTTTAATATTCGGGACGTCTAACATCGCCAAGAAATTCTTACTAAAATATGAAGAATAAAAACGTATCTCTACCAGATTGAATAATAAATCAATCTCTTTGTTCACCAGACAAATTGTTAACGTTTAATATGTGTTTTGTTTTAGTTACGTACGCCGTCAGCTGGGAGGAATGGTGGACTTATGATGGTATTTCTGGTAAGTAAGAACTATGATTTAATATTCAAGTCACATTCTTACACTATTCGTTTTTCGTGAAACTAAAAATTCGAAGCACTGTTTTATGTGTTTTATTTATACTCATATTGTATTGACTAACGCTAGAATGTAGCCAAGCCTGGCGCATCCACCAATTCTATATATAATCGGTAGTAAGTATTGGAATTCTATGGATTTCACTACAATACCTGTATTTACTGTTTGGGCACATAAATTATTGACATTCTCCAAATAAATGTTATTAAACATATTTTATTTGAATGAATAAATCGAATTTATTCGTAATTTTCTGTATCTGGCATCTTGAGCGTACTCCAATTCCTATCCGTTCTTTAAAAACATAGAAAAACGAGAGCTGGCAATTCAGTTTTTCCTGCACGATTGCTTTTTGCTGCATTGATACAATCGAAACATATGGCAATAAAAAATAATGCAACTGGAATATGTCAGTTGAATAGTTCATGGGTGTATACAATATTCACTGAAGCACGTTTCATATAAATTCCGTTATAACCGTACTAATTGGTAGAAAATCTACCAATATGGATTACACGTATGATTAGTAAACCATTGAGAAGTGAATTAATATATGTACGTAATACCCCTCTAGCTTTTAATAACATTGCAATAATAGCAATAACAATTTTGATAATAGTAGTACGTTTAACAAGCACTGGTTCGGTTAATTGTCGCAATATAGTTACATTGTTTTCAAATTTCAATAGACAGCAAACGGACGATAAAACACAATGATGAAGGGTCTACGAGAGAGTCGGCATCTCAGTTTTAGGCACCTGTCAGATACCGTCGTCGTCGTCGTCATCATCATCGTTTAGTAAAATAAATAATAAACGTCTCGAAAACACCGTTTTCGACAACTTCACCGGCGAAAATTTTTAATCTAGAAAACATATTAATTCTTATGTCAGACGCCTTTAAGAGTCTCACGATAATATTTATATTTTTGAGGTCGTTTCCTGTCATCTCTATCATAAATCACCCCACTCACTGTGCCAACATGTTGTACAACGCCAATAAGAGCCACCACCCCTGCTACAGACGTAATCAGAATCACTTGAAATTTCCAACTGGAAATCCTATACGAAAACCGATACAAAAATATTGAATTCATACCATTGATTTTTTTGATTAGCCAAAATATAAATAATAAAAACGAAGTCTTATAATAACACTTTTGTTGGATATTTATTTAAAGTTTTAAATATCGATTGGAAAAATATGTACAGCAAGTTAATTATTACTGAACTAGAGAACTCTATTTGCATTTTCTCGTCGTTAAGAAATACTCGAATTAAATTACCCTTGTAGATAGTCAATGAGCATTTCCCGTCTCCTTAGAATCTCCCCTGAAACCGGAAAGGTGTAAAAAGGTGACGAGGAACTCTACTTTACCAACTATATCGTTACAGGAAATTTCAAATTAAAATCGAATCTGTTGCAACAATCAATATTTGACGCCTATTCCTCTTTCTGATAAGCTTACTTATCATGTCTTAAGTCACTTTACAAAATAGTCAAGATTTGTAATTATTCTACTTTGACAAAAAAAACACTGAATAATTGAAACTGAAAGGACCTTAAAATACTGAAATAGGTTTTCGTTTCAGTTTCTGGAAGGAAATAATGAACATTTCTTTAGTGAGGGACATCGTCAAGGTCTTATTTCCTCGGCTAGTCTTGCCGGTTAAGTCATAAACTCGGATAATTAAAAGTTATGGCTCTGTTTTCAGGAAATATCGGTCTCTCTGTCCCTAGAGTCGTTACTTGGTTTGCAGTTGTAATCAGAATTTTGAGAGCGCCTACAACGAAAAGATTCCAATAAATAATACAAAGAAAATAAACCATCACCCACTAGTTAGTTTCATAAATAATATAATTTTATATTTAGAATTTTTAAAAAATATGAGTATTTTGTAATTAATTTATATTCTTTCGAATTTAATCCGTCCAGTATAAGACTGGGAACGAATAAGAGATTTTGCAATGTAATTTCTTTATTGATTTATGTGTAGTTAAATATTTGATTTTGCCTCATAAATTCAAGCGTTTTTTTGCCTCTATCTTTTATTGTTTTTAAGATATATTGTTTGTTGCACACAGATAGAGGAACGAAATCAAAAACGATCATCTTGCGACAAAAAGGACTACCGAAAAAATACTATAGAGATTTATGAGATTGGAAAAATGTATTGTTTTATGACGCATACATTTGTTATAATGAATTTATAGCCCACTGTTAATATTACCATATTTTTGTCTTGAACATTTTTTTATGCAAACAAAATTAGGAAATCAAATAGCAATGTCACATTTTAACTGTATTGCGTCCATTAAGAAATTAAGACCTTTTATAAACTAATAACGGGAATCATCCTGAAATTAGGGGATAAAGAAGCTCTCAAAAACAACCCACCACAACAAGACTTGAGATCATACAACTGAATGCGATATTTCTAAAGAGATAATAAAATTCAGTCGGCTCGCAGTTTTTAAATTCATGCGATAAGGTGGTGTTTCTTTAGAATAAAATAATAGAAGGGCAGTCGATTAAGAAAGTTGTCTGACAAAATAACGGATGTAACTTGGAATTGTTGAGAAAAATATACCACAAAAAGAAAAGATCTACGAGTACGGTTGTTGCATGGCTGTAAAACGGAAGTACAGAAGAATACTGAAAGAATCTTATTGTGTAACAGTTTCCGCCTGCCCAGGAGTAACATTATGTAAAATAGGCGGGCAAATGCATAGACTCAGCTGCAATTGTGCTTATATTATTGAGGTGATTTTGCCTAGACATGTTATTAATTTCAAAATAGAATGTGTATTATTTCGATGTAATAACAATTGTTTAAAATAAATATCTATTTATATAAATAAATGAAGAAATGGAGAATAAAACTATAGAGCTTTTATTGTGACGATGAAAAACGATTGAATTTCACGAGATGTCGTCTGTGAGAGAAAACGTAGTGAACGAAATGTGGACACTCGGACAAGTTATATGGAGTTTTCTTGTCATATTAAGAATGGAAGAATGGCACCAGAGGCAACAAATCGTTATCGTCACCTAACGTTTAACGCTATTTCCGGATTTATATTCAAACTTTTCTCGTATATTCCCGATTTAAAAAGAACCACCATTATTCCCGTTAATGAAATTACTTGGAAAACTGTTAAAAAGTTACTAACGATTCCTATTCCTACCACCAATACTTACTCAACTCGAATTGATTAGATTAATAAATATTGTGTGCTTTTCCCTAAAGTTTACCTTTTTAATACGAACTATCAACTTTATAAAATGGAGAAATTTTTAATAATTAATGGAAATTTCTAGCTCGACTTTTACGATTTTAACTGCACGGTTTGGAAGATTTTTAAGGAAACTTGCCAATCTGCTGATTTCATAGAAAAGTCCCATTTTTAGTCTATTATCAATCAGAAATGAAGCAATTCTAAAACAGGATATCTAAGCAAATTCGTCGACCGTACGATCTGCAGTTGTCTTGATATTGTATCCACATGTAGTGAAATAGCTTTTTTATTGCATTATTCAAACAAACGTTCGCCGTTATAGTTGGATATAACGTCGTAGAAATTTCTGTAAACGTTCACATTTGCCTAATTTGTGTTCTCTATTAGGTATATGGAAAATTTAAATAATCATTTGTTTTTTTAAAATAAATTACGTTATGAATTTGAGAAAAGTTGAAACAAACATTTGATTCAATATTGTCTATATAAAGATAGAGTGGTCGTGACAGTTTTGGTGAAATAAAAGCGAATCATTTTCAATACGGTAAACGGAAAATGGACCGCAAAGCCGCCATGATATTCGCTATTGGACATTACAATCAATCCTTGGTGCGAGACTCGATTACTAAACGTTGAACATAGAGAATCGACGATAAATAAAAGATGGCAAAACGGGATATGACCAATATCGGAAAGCACCCGACATCGACAAACTGGAAAATGAAAATGAACGCGTGATCAAAGGAACGATCACGAATATAGAACGGATAGCAATATAATCTCTATCCACCCCTCATTTCTAGTTATTATTATTCGATTTTGATTTAGTTTTCGACCACATAATCAAATTTTAATAGATTGGCAAGATGAATTTATGGATTTGATTTTTTAATGTAATCGATAAATGTGATAGCATTGCCGCCGTCATAGTTTTTTTTTTCAGTAAATAATGAAATAAAAGTAAACATGGACATTTTCAATAACACGCGATCTCGCACCTGTCAAATATCGGTTATATAATATTGGAAGGGTGCGTCAGTCTGTCAACACCAACTAGCAAAGGGTCGGGAGATGATGATACTGATCGCACGAACAAGCAACTGCGTTTCTAGCTGTCATCGACGATAATGATCCTGATCTCGTCCTGTAACCTTATTAACATAGAGATATCACAAGGGAAATTTTGTTGTGTGTGTCTATGTGTGTGTGTATCTTTCGTTCACCGAACAACAACAACAACAACAACAACAACGAAACCATCTTCAGGTTTATTTTTTTCATTTCTTCTCCTCCTCCACATTCAAAAAGGATCAAGAGAAATTGATGATTTCTCCTTTGAATGTCTATTGAAAAACTCATTTCAGTAAAGTTTTGAGATATCGTTTTTCAATACGGGAAATTCTATTCTTCAAAAATGAAAATCTTGATGATATGGAAATGGTGCGTGTTAGTCAATCAAGAGGCATCAAAATACTACCTAGAACAAAAAGGGTGTACATGAAACCTTTCCTATATATACATATATATACGTTATACCTATATAGAAAATCAGGAACAAGTTAGGTTTGTTCATTTCCTATCTTTCAAGTGGTGATTGATGTGTGGGCGAGTTAATACTACTACAGGCCATATAAACTTTCCAACCTGAATATGGCCGCCTTGATTTGTACGTTGTGGATATAGTCTAATACATAGACAAAAAGGGAATGATAGTAAATAAAGATAGTTTTTACTTTTGTTGACAATTAATTTTACCGTAGATCTCTAGAAAAGTTTGCGTATATTGTTAGCAACTAACAGAACTCTTTAAATTTAATTAGAAAAGTCTATTTACATGCTTGAAATACCTATGTTCTTGCATTTAAATAACTGAAGAATTCCAGCTACTGTTTAGAAAAATATAACCCTCTACTTCATCAACATCACCTTTCTAACTTATTTCAGTCCAACAGACATCTGACCAAGTGAATCAATACGTTATTTACTTATGGATAATGCAACTAGTTTCGAAGTATTTCTTGAAATCTAGTAGAAAGATTAGTAAGTGAAGTAAACGAGGTATGTCCGAGAGAATAATGCTAGTATTTGAAAAATTAAACAGACTATGAAGAGTACTTCTGCAACTAAATATCGTCGTTGGTAGATGGATATTCAATAATAAACAATTCTGTAGATATAATTTGACAATCTAGGAACGACTAAAAATATCTGTGAAGTCTTTAATATTTCACGATGCATTCGGTCGGAATAATTTATAACATTATTTATCACTGTTCTAACTCATCAAAAACTACATTAGGCAAGTCCATATTGTGCTTAAATTATATAAAATGGATCAACGTGTCTATATATGGATTTACAGTTTTGTTGGTTCCTTTTTTTAAATGCACCATAGACAAATTAATGACACTTTGTATGCGAAGAGAACATCTAGATTGGATACCACGTATTATAAGAGCTTTTAGGTAAGATCCTAAGCCAAGATAGCTTTTACTGCAGACAGTCTAGTTTTAGCCGTGGCCCCAAGTTTGCTCACTAATAAACAATGGTTGTTAACAGTGCCGGACTAGACAGGGAGGGATATGGGGAGATTTATCCCGGGGCCAACGAGCTTTTGAGGAACCACCGATAATCTTTTAAGACATTCTTCTTTGATCAACTTTTTGAAAACCATGATGTGCTGTAAAACTTACCTTTTCGATGATACTCTCTTGCTGAACCTCTCCGATAAGGTTGTGCAATCCCCCAACGCTGATCATCAATGGTGGATAGTAGTGGTCCATTTAGAAAACATCTCATATTTAAACACTTCACATTGATAACTTTTACGATTTATTGTTAGTGGTAATTTCACCTCCGCACTTACACCAATTGACTCACAACACACACTGTCTCCAAGGCACTATGTTATTCAAGGCTAGAAAAATTTTGATGTTGACTCGTCGATGTTTTAAAATCAATTGATTAGAAAACTTGTAACAACGAATTAGACAAAGGACATTATGCAACTTTATTTCGTATGTGTCGTTGTTATCAAAAACCAAAAACTTGTCTGTATACGTGTTTTGTAATGTTGTGTCGTTAAGTATGTAACAGCTAAGTGAACAGTGCCGGACTGGACAGAGGGAGATTTTTTCCGAGGCCAATGAGTTTTTGGGGGCCAAATAGTGTTTGAAGGGCCACCGATAGTCTTGTAAGTATTTTTTTTTAATTCCCCCGGGGCCAGGGTAAGCCAGTCCGGCCCTGGTTGTTAAATTAAAAATATCAAATTTGATCAAACCTAATCTACCTCCTCGAAACAGAAAACAAATCTATCTTGCTGGCACTAATATGCCGACGTATTTTAAAATAATGATATGACTATTGCAGCATTATTTGTGATATATTTTCCAATTTTGTTCTAAAATAACGACATGATACAAATTGCTTAACAAAATCGAAAATCACACAATCTCTAAAACATATAAAATACTAAATTTTTTTCGAGAAGAAATCCAACTAGGACATATTTTATAGGTATCGATATAGATTCCAATTGGGAAAGGACGAGATTTGTTGGTATATGGTTTTCTCTTCCGCTTTTTATCGGCTTACGATTTATATGCGCGTTGACAATTGCTTCCTGAGAATACATTCTCGAAATGATAGCGGAACGCAAAATGACGATCCTTCTCTATAAGAATTTTATTTTTTTTTCTTCCTTGTGACGCAATCATAAACATATTGTTCAATTTTGAATGAAAATTCCAATTTGCTCTTTTCTATCAAATGTAGACAATTGAGTAAAAAAAACCTAACGAATTTTTCCTATTTGAATCGATCAAGTCCGTTTAGGCAATTTGTAATTTAGTTCACGTCCAGTTAGATGGAAACTTCCAACAAGCGTCACAACGTTTTGTATAATGCCACCGTTGTCCTCGTCGTTGGGGCAATTTCTTATTCATGGAAGCGTCGTGAAAGCGATATGCCACTAATAGTGCGTCTTTTGTCTTGAAACCGCAAAGCCCATCGCCGCTGGCGGCGTTGAGACGTTGGGTTCCTAATCACCGTCACCTGGGGACTCCCAACATTGTGTCCCTCTTAAACCACCTTTTATCCCACAATGTAACGATTGCCCTACCCCACATGTGGTCTCGCTACTATCAAAAAGAACGGATAATTTATCTTTTGTTTTGTGAAAGACTATTCGCGAATGAGTTCTTTTGTTTTATCCTACTGGTTTTTGTTTCATGCCACTTCAAAACCCGCCAACGTTTAATATTCTACAAATGAACTTCACGAGCGTCTTGTTTGTAATTCCAACAAATACCAACTAAATTGTCCAGCACCTTTGATCCTAACTCATTTATTTTATTTAAAAGAAAAAAAATGTACAACTTGGAACAAATTATTTCGTTTTTTTATATAAAAGGGAATTATGTTTGTTGTGGGAATATTTTGCGAAAGAAGCTCTGGAATCCAGATCAACTTTACAGACAGAATGAGCCAGCAAAAGAGGTTCGGTTTGTTGGACCGTCGTTTTTGTAGTTAATGCCGGAATCGATTTCATTTCGCAAGCAGATTAGAGTGGGATGAAGCCGTATCAAATCGCAGGCCAAGAGATGGAACTCATTTTTACATTATCATGACGTGAAATAGAATGAATCCGGTGCTGTTCAGAGGATAAGCGTATTACACCCTTAGAAACATCCAGACGCGAAATTTTACTTCAAATTAGAAATTTCACCTCAACCTGATAATTTTCATTATATCGCAATCATATCAATAATACAAGAAATCCAATTACAAACTTTAAGAATCGATCTGACAGAGTTGATTCTCTATAATTAAGTAATAAACTTGAATTTGATATCAAAAGGTTGGAAGTGATGGTGTTTTGTTTGTGAACGAGTTGAGAACAAAAAGAGAAAACTGAAGCTCTTTGGCTAGCTGTGACTGACACCCGTCACTTGTATCCTTCTCAACAACAAAAGAGCTAAAGAAGTCTTCATCCCCGACCAGAGGCTTTGTAAACTAACTCGTTTATCGGTGAACATCAACTGGCTGGTGGATCGGATCAGTGGTGGAATCGAAACTGGAGTGCTGGAGCAATTTTCTTTTTATATCCGATACGATAATGGGAAAAGTTGTAATTAAATCGGGGGAGGGATTCGATTTACCATCCAGGTGCGCTTTACAAGCAATCACTCCCCCATATTTATTTTGATACCTGATTTTACCCATTTAAAGAATACAACAGTAACAGAAAGAAAAAAATACATTCGAAATGAAATGACTGACATAATAAAACTGAATCAGGCAAAGTAGTACACCTTAAATTGGAATGACGGCTTCTAATATTTAGGATAACATGACAGCATGATTCTGTGGGTCGGGCCTGTCTGTTAAACTGAAATAGAGCACGAAATCAAACCAAAATTAATTAGTTTAGAGAATTTACTTACAGTAATTGATTCAATTCTTATAGTTTCTTGTCCTTTACAAAGGGATTAAAATTGGCATGGGTTGTTTCTGAACTTAACAAAATGTACAAAATTATGTGAATAATTTTGTTGAAATTGTTTGTTTTTGCGAGATTCTCAAAGCTGTTTGTGTTCATTTGCCTGTAGATACTACTAAGGGAGTGATTTTTATTCTCTAAGCAAGTGCGCGTATAGAACTGCAGGAAGTCTGCCGGAACAATTGCAACGGGCAGAATAAACCAAAGAGCTGTATGGTAGGAACGCAACAACAAAACCACACCTCGGGCTGCTGTCCTGCAGTGGCATTAATTACAACAGCGAGATCTCGGAAATGAATGTCGCGGCTTCCTTTATCTCTTGTGGTGACTGTTGTTGTAGTAGTAATACTAGTACGTTATGAACGTTATTGTGCCTTCATGTCTGTATAACGACAGCAAGTGAGAAAGAGTGAGGAAGAGAAAAGTGGGTCGTTGTTGTGTCATTCAAATAGCAGTAACACAGTATAGAGTTGGAGCGATGTTGATGCGGCCACAGTTACACCCTACGAGATTCATGTTAGGCTAATTCCAGTCGTGTCGGAGAGGGATCATTTCGTCGTGGTGGTGTTCGCGTTTATTGCTTGTTAAGGATACCATTTCAACCTCCCTCACTTGTTTGTCAGACGGTTAAACGTTATGCCAGAGGTTGGGTGATTTTCATAATTGTCGTCAGTCTCCGAAAGGCAAACAACCGAAATTCGTGCTGGAAACAATTGAAATGTTGATCGAGTATAGTGGATTTTCTCTTTTCATCTTTCCTTTAGAATTAGGATTTGATTTGGACATTTCTCTGTGAACAATGGCATCAATAAATCAGTCAGATGTACAGAGTCGATATCCATTGGACACATGTCGTTGGTGGTGAAATACGGCACACCCATCGTGAACTATTTACGTGGCAATGACGGCGACCCGACGATATTATAATTGATTTCGGTTAATTAACAATTACTTTGTCCGTTAATTGGATCATAAGAGGAATGCGGGTGAATCTATAGAGATAGCAGGTGATGATGACAGGTCTCTGTTTAGTTCAGGTATCCAAAGCTGTAATAGGTTCGTTATCCTGACTATAGAACACCAGGAATAGAGAGACGAAGATAGAAAGAGATTGACTGCCTGTCGCACCCAGATGGATGAGCCCTGCGGCTCGCTATGCACCATGCATTTCACTACATTAACCGCTAAGTAGCATGTATAACACTACTGACATACATTACAGGACCCATGCTAAGCCAACACCCCATCAGGATATGTTTACGGCTCACCTGATCAACTACTATTTCCAAACCAATTATCAACAACAGATAATATTGTCATTTTCGCACTGAATAATCCATTTACTTTTATTTACGTGCAAATGAGTGACGAAATCTTATTCGTCAAGTTTTTAAAGTTCGTTAAAAAACTTCCTGAAAACGCTGTGTAATTTTTTTTTAATTTGCAAGTGGAACTTTTCTTTCTGTCTAATGAACAATTTCCAGAAAACAAGAATGAGTTGCTATTTTTAGCTATTAATCGTTATTATATTTTTTTCTGCGTTGATGGATAATTCTTTCAAAAACAACTAAGAAATCTTCAAAAAAGATCTAAAAAAACTCCAGCACTATCCATTTCAAGGGTGTTACGTTGAATTATTTAACACACTTTATACGAAAATCCCTTGGAAAAATTAACATCATTTAGTCTAAACTGCTAGCTATTGTGTTGAAAACTGACTAATTGCTGATAGGATAGGATCGTGTGCGATTGTACTTAAAGAGGAATAAATGATGTTTCCTAATGTGTCCACTCGAATTGTGTCGCAGCTAGGCCAGTTGTTCGCCTGCACCCCCATTGGTAATTACGCAATCATCGCGTGATTTTCGTCCTTCAACCGCACCTACTTCATCGTTTACGCTTGATATGCTTTTGTCTTTATAATTCTCTAAACTGTACCATGTACTGTGAATGTATTTATATGTCTTTTGAAAATAGGGGGAGAATCACTATCTCGATTTTTCCGGAGGTGATTCCATCCGGACTTCTGACTAAGCACGTACACTCAATCTTCCAGAGACAATGGCCTGGTGCTTGGTCGAGCCGGCCATGACGTGTTTTGTTTTATGAATAACTCCCAGGGTGCCCTATGTGCCCGCTTGCGACAGCTCATCTGTTACGGAGCCGGCCCGCGCCAACAATCCGGACTCTGCAATGCAGAACGAACCCGGAAACCCAACGCCAGCCTCAAATTTATTATTAATAAAATACAACACCCAACAAATACAAAATGGACAAAAATCATGCATGAATTTGATTGCAATTTCGTTCGTCTGAAAAATGAGATTTTATAACATAAAAAAAAAACTGAAACATCAGTGTAACATTAAGGTTTGAGAACAAGTTGCAAGGATAATGAATATGTCGTAAATTTCAGTAATTCAGGATGTAATCAACGAGTTTTGACACGTAAAACGGAAATGATCCTCGGGAATTTTCATAGATGCAACACGCATCGGAAGTTTAACGTCAATTTGAAACTTCTTCCGGAAACATAAATTCGTCGCTATCGGCATTTCATTTGAATGCCATTTAAATTAATTGTCGATTTAGATAATAATAATGACCTATAATTAAGAGAAATATTTAAAATAATATTATCCTGTCGATACCCAGATAACATAAAGAATAGCCGTTAGATAATTCACAGCAACTACAAAGGACGTTTAAGTTTACGGTTACCTATTATTTTTATGGGACACTTTGTGTACCGCTATCAGCTAATCAGTCCTACAATAAAAACCACTGATTCATCCAACCATCCAAGTTACCGCCTACTTGATTATTCTTTGTCATTATTTGATCGTTTTCCGCAGCAAACTTTCAGCCACACTCTGTACATTTTCATTGTTCTACAACTGTCAAAAATTCCTTTGGATAATTCCTTTTAACATACCAGAAAAAATGTACAATTCAGAAATGGAAATCTCGACCGGCTATTTGAAGGGCTAAAGGTCAAAAACGTAATCTGGTAATTATATAGGGGTTGGATAAACTAACCGTTAACCCTGGCTACTCTTAAATAAAACAACTGGACCAAACCCTAGAGATTTACTATGGTTTACTTTTAAACCATAAAGGCAGAATTACAAGTCTCGGTTGAGTTAAGATATTTATGTAAACCGCCCAGTGTTGTTCCGGGAACTGGACTTTAGCTTTTCACATTTTCGTATTGTGGTTTAAATTAACAGAATGACAATTTGATTTTTGAACTTTTTTTTTTATTTTGGATTATTGCTATTCAATGTGAACTTTCAACAAAAATTTTAAATCAACAAACCATCAAAGCATATATAATTTAATAAATCGCTTGAATGAAATATTTACTGGAAATTGGATAGAAAACGAAACAAATTATAATATCAAATTCAATACATATTTAGTTGCACATTAATTGCGTGCATGAATTGCAACCACTAGCAGCTATTCGAATTATTATTAGTGGTACGGAATAATTATTTGCCAATGTCATCATGCTAAACGTTATGTTACAGAATTCAGTTCGGGTTACCTTTTAGAAAGGAAAAATGAAAATAAAATCAGTTTAGAATGAGATCTGCATTGTCGCTATATTTCTTAAATAATTTAATTTGCTATTCTTAATCAAAATCCAATCACTTCATATTATGAAAGGATCTTGGAAAGTTTTGCAATTGCAATAACTCTTAGGCACTAGATTTTAAAAACAGGTAGAAAAAAATTCTATTCGTTGTATGTCAGTCTCGACAAAATATTTAATCTAAATATTGTAGGTTCGAGATGAAACTTGAATGGCCTTATATTGGAATCTCAGAAATTAAGAACTATTCCAGGAGAATCAACTTTTTTTCACATAAAAGAAACTCTTCCTTGTTTCATTGTTATTGTTTTCGCTACCGTATTTATTAGACTATGTTCAAAAGTACAAGTTATACGTACCAGTTTTTTATAGTTTCAGTATTGGGATCATTATGAAAAACTGTAATATATTTCTCAGAAAGTTGGCATAAAACGAAAATTTTCAAATAAATTGAAAAATATTTGAGAAAATTTTCATTTATCTAGAATGATATGTTAGATTAATTTTTAATAACTGCATATAACTACCCTACAGTTATTATTGCAGACTGGTTCAATTACGAACACATGGAAGCTTTTATTTTGATAGTTATGAACTCGAGACTCAGCTGTTGGATTAAATTGTTAATTTACATACTATTTTACTTGTATTATTTACTAATTAACTGCAATGAGATGGTCACCATTAAAACGCACAACTACAAAAACTTGTCGACAATTGTACATTTTGTCATTTCAAGCATACATCTCTCAGTAGAACAAATATTTGTTAGGAAAATACGTGACAAGCAAGTGGAAAAATCATTTAGAGTTGTCATAACCAAGCAAACAAATATTATTGAACGCGTTCCAGACAGAGATGGGTTGGTTGGTGCTCTCGTCGGAAACAAATAGAAAACAGGAAAGGAAAATTCACATATTGGATTATCCCCAGTGAATTCGAGATTTGTTCTTGAAACATCAGCGATGTCACGGCATCTGGATAGTTTGATCTTGTCTCAAAATTCTTCAAGTTGCCGTTTTTTATTCAATACAAAACAAGCTGCCACTTTTATAATAACAGTCAACAAAAAATCACACACAGTATTTTTGATTATACGTAGAATTACAGGAATTTTGAAGAAAACATGACCGATTTGCTAAGAAAGATTGCATAATTTACTTGAACGAAATAGTCAACCTTCGCCGGCCATCAAGTTTCACCTGATTCCTGTCAAGGACGGCTGCCGGAGTAAATAAAACACCAACCAAACTCGAACCCCAAATTCAGCAATTTGCCTTTGGAATGATAAATCACTTGGCCGCATGTTGTTGTGAAATGCGCCCACTGACGACTACTACTACTACTGCTACTGCTGCGACTGCTGCGACCCTACCACCCGCCGCTGCCACCATTACTTCACTGCCACTATGCCACCAATGTTGTTACCACCATTTATATTTTTGACCCTCAAAGTCACAAAATGATATACATTGGACGTTTACAAATTGGCTAAGCTTTGCTGCTGTCAAAAATAAAACAATCTAGAAGGAAAAGAGTAAAGCGGCGGACTGAAATTATCGTTGAAAAATGTCACATCGTTTTCCTTTTCTACACAATTTTTCCATACATATTTACGTCGTCTGTTGTGCATATTGCCAATTTTCATTGATTTGTATAGACCTTTCCATTATAGTTTTGCTAGATTCTTAAAAATTTGGGCTCTTTTCCGTACTTTGCTTAATAAAATAGCTCTGCTTCATCAAAGTTTGACACAGTTCTTCCTAGGTTATCTAACATTTATATAAAGTCAACTGCACAATTGTAAAATTTCATTTAATTTCAAATAACACTAGCAGTCGTGAACACTTTCCCATTGTAGAAGTCGGAAAATTGCTAAAATTTGTAAGATAATCATCAAAAATAGACTTAACCAATTTTCAAGTTCCGTGAATTTCACGAAACTTGTAATTTACTATTATTATCTATGTTACTTCCTACAATCTGCCAACCTAATTTACTGATTTTAATTGTAAAATTTATTTGTGCCGAGTGAAAAATTCCCGTTGGTAATAAACGACAAAAATGTTCTATCTATGCTAAAATGTGATATTTGTGTAATTTAAAAGTTGCTATACAACAAATAGAGAGAAAAAAGGAATAAAATAGAGTTCTTATCAACGTTGCAATTTATAAATGAAAAGACCTGGTATTGTCTGTTCCTTTGAGCGCTCCACTTATAATTAGAGTCATTTACGATCTCTCGGTAAGTTCTCTCTCTCATTTGCTATTTAGTTCAGCCGTGTGTTGTGCGCCCGGTATATGTAGTCATCGTCGCAGCAGCAATAGTAGAGTTTACGTCCCTAATTTGACAAATTAAACTCGAGAAATCGCGTAATCTGATTTGTAAACTTCATCACAATTAAACTATCTAAGATCAACCGTTAGCAAAACTGTACTGTTCGAAAGTCAGGAGTTTGTAATTATCATTCTCAATTAGTTAAGAAAAATGAGAACTTTAATCACAATTAAGTTTTTTCTCAATAAAATTTTTCTAAATAAAATGCATTTATAATGCAATCAAAGCGTTTTGATTTTAACCATTACTTTATTGATGGATTATTCTTTAAGGCGGACAGTTTGCGTGCTGGAGGCCAGTTAGAAAAGCTTCCTATTCACTGTCTGCAACTCGAGTCGAGTTGATGACGCTTGAATAATGGCTTTTGTTCTTGTTACGACAAAGAAAGGACGATGACAGTTACTACATAACTTCGTTGAAGATGTGTTGAATACGGCCCATAACGCCCGGCTATAATTAATTACAGGAAAGTGACTAGATCTGATATTCTCGCCGACAAATTGCCCCCAATCATCCCCTTTTCATACTGAAACTTGCAAATAAGCAGATTATAATGCTACATTTTATAACATTAAGCCAACATTTAATCAACATCTTAGGTATCTACGTCGTTTTCTACCACAAATAGCTGAATAAATGTTAGTGAAGATATTTACTTTTATTTACTACAGAAAAAAATTTTTCAATGGAATTCCATAAAAGAATGTTTCTAGTTCTGTTTTACCCCACATTTTTTCTGTTGGCTAAACAACAAGCTCATATGAAAATGCAATAAAACCCTGTAAATACAAAAATTTTGGGAATTATATGAATTTTTTCCATACATGAACGAGTCAAGAAGATTTATGAAGTGTTTTTACTGTTGGAAGTTGGTTCGTTTAGCAAAATGCCTGTTCAGTAAAATTATAATGACAGGTAATCCTAGCAGATGTAAACTGAAACATTACTAGTTTGTCGACATCGTCTTCTTCTTCGTTTCAACTAAAGTAAAAGTTCTCGGTTCTAAATTCCGAACAAGCTAAATTAACCGTCGCGGCATCTTCAACTCCTTACAAGTCAGTAATTGCAAAAGTCTTTTCCAGTTTGTTACGTTTTACAAATTGACACGTTCAGAATGGTTTTAGTAGTTGTAGTAACATTTGGCTTAGTTCACTCATCCACGACACACTCACCCTCTATCGTAAAGACCCAACTAACTACTCTTCAGTTCCATTACCAACAACAAACTGATAAAAGAAACACCATTCACCAAAGAAAAATAGATTGCATGTCAGGGTTTCGAATTTCTCAATATCCATCCATATCACTACAACCGAACCATTCAAACTGAAAAACGTTCATCAATATTTGAATATTTGGAGAAAAATGATAGAAAGCGCCGGTAAACATTAAAAAATAAAACTTTAGAAGAGAAACAGAAAGAGGGAGAGAGAACAAACAGGATTGTTTGATAACAAACTCAATTTATTTTATTCCATTCTACACAAAGCCACAGAGTTTACTTTTAGAGGTGGTATACTGTTTAGAGTTTAATGACGACGATGTATCACAATTCGTGAAATTATTGTTTAACTGTTGGATGGAATTTCTAGTGGAAAATATTTCATTGTCCAAAAAAAAACAAACAAACAAATTGATTTGTACAAATGCTGCCACCTTGAAAAAAAAACACAATTCTATAAAAAGAACCACGAGAAAGTCTAACAACTTGAAAAGGATTCTGGTGGCATTAAGGTTTTCAGAAAAGAAAAGTCACACATTGCAACCACATAAACACATTGTTAGAGTTAACAATTTCATACGGTTTAGGTGAGATAATAAAGGAACAAACGTAAACTGTGACCAAGCAAATTGGCACAAAAATTTTTGTTTAGCGAATAATGCTGCCCACCTTTTGTCAATTAATTATTTGCTTCCTGAATAGTAATAAGCGAGTTTTATTCAAACACAACGTTTAAATGAAGCCAATTAACGTTACATTCTATTATCGGAACGATACGTGGACGGAATTTAAATTGAATGTGAAATTTAGATTACTGTCACATTTAATTCGAACACATTATCTATACTTCATTTCATTGATTGGTTGATGTGCTATCATTTTATTGTCGATCACCAGCAATATATTTCAATATGACACGATACGGGATAGTGTAAGTCTTATTGTTAATTGTGCGATAAAATGGGAATAACTACAGTTGTTATAAGTTAAACAATTAGTTACGTTACGTTATGTAAATATGGTACCTGTGCAATTCAAATATTAACGTAGCGTGAACCCTAAACTTAGCAAGCTTAATGCAATGAGCTTTGATTTTCTTATTTTTCCAAGAGGGTCTCCCGTTAACGAATAAACCGGAAAATTTCTGTGATGTTATAGATTTTAAAGAACTATTTCATGAGTATCTTTTATCCAAGTTTGTGTCCTTTAATGTTCGTCCTTTTCGTAAAAGAGGTTCTTTATTTCTGTTGCAATCACTCGATCACAAAATCTATTAATTATATTCAATCTTGTGGACTGTAGTGATTGATAATGAGGAACAATGTAAAAATACTGTATTATCTACACATCCTATGTATCCCTCTATCGTTTTCAATATTGAAAAGTTTCTATTGTAACTTGTAATGTTTTGAAATCAACGACGATACAGTAGTAGTTTTAATTTCCGAATGAAAGAATTTTGGTTCAATAATCTGATATCCATATATATGTATATAGATAATATAGAAATGTGGGTAACTTTCGGAAAGTCTCCAAACCAACAATTCGGGATTATATAATAGAGATATGTTGAATGTGAAGCTTTTGTCTTTGAAAAGCAATTGTATGTTATCTTGACTGTACACGTCCTATTAGAAACAAAATTGTATTATAAACCATATGATGGAATTCAATGTCTTCAACAAATAGTTGCAATATAAGTTGAATTTTATATACCTATACCTGCTTCGAGAAATACCTGCCACATATGTAAAATATTGTGTACAATAAATTGAATCAATAATACGAAAGCTATGTTTCAAATATCCTTCATGTAGATCAGTATCGTTAGTATCA